>JAGTTL010000340.1:0-20962 GCA_036851935.1 Coregonus suidteri | reverse complement strand
AATGATGTTGCACAAGTGACTTATATGATGTGGAATTTGTACAAGTAGTTATCAAGGGAATTGCACTTTTGATCTAAGAAATGCACCAAAGCGGGACTGAGAGGGAAAAACTGTAAGAGTCAGATGAATTAAAATGTCCCCTCTTGAACGTGTTTTAACCTGCTGGTTACCTGTTACAAGTGTGTGTGTGTGGGGGGGGGGGGGGGGGGGGGTGCATGTTTGAGTGTGTGTGTGCATACGTCACAGCTTCTGCACTTGCCTCATACACAGCTCTATAGGAAGTCTACATATTGCAAATATTTATCCCATTCAACATCCAATTCAACATCCTGTTTGACTAGTCCATTCACTCTGGCTTCCACCCAGAACCATTCTGCTCCGACACAGGATTGTTGATGAGAGTCTTATGAAAAAAATAATATGTCCTATAAGAAATGGAACCAGAATGGTTTATTTCAAACAGCTTAGGAATTCTAAAAGTCAAATGTTAGGCAAGGCTTTCTTACCAGGAAATGGGGAGTGGGGAGGAAATTGGAGCAAAGTGAACCTCTGCTTTACTAACTGATTTCCCCTAAAAGTCATTTTCTAAAATACAACTTTTTCTGTAATGTTCTCTTCAAGGCCACGGAAGCTTTTAAAAGTTCAGGTCCCTATCCCCAGACATATTGGATAACTTCATTGGGCAAACCAAAGCCCAAACAATAGATGCTAGATTCCATTAAAAAAACAATCAGACTTCTATTACAGCCCCAGAGATCAATAAACAATATGCCATTTAGCAGACGTATTTATCCAAAGCAACTTACAGTCATGCGTGCATACAGTTTTGTGTATGGGTGGTCCCGGGGATTGAACCCACTACCTTGGGCGTTACAAAGTTGCCGTGCTCTACCAGCTGAGAGCTACAGAGGACCACAGATCAAGTGTTTTTATTCGGGTCCATTTTACTCCTGATTTGTAAACCACCTTAGATGATAACTACAAGGGGTAAAGCGTTTTGTCTGTGGCCCTCCAAAGGATACTTAATCAGTTTGTCTGCAGAGCAGCAGCAGCTCGATAAAGACGTCCCGCGCTGCATTGCACCGTATCAGACACAGGTTGTGTCCCAAATGGCACCTCTATTCCCTACATAGTGCACTACTTTTCACCTGTGGCCCAGCACTATATAGAGTAGTAGGGTTCCATTTGGGATGCACTCACATTCTCCACCCTACTTTGTTTCTTTTAGAGGTATGAGCCTAAATAGATCTCTGCTGTGATCAATAACAGACTAGCATTATCATCTCCCGCTGTGCCAACTATAGGATGACAGGCAAAAGTTTTATATTTGACCATCCATTTTGTAACCGAAATGGGCCAAGGCAGAGCTCACACGCCACGCCATTAAGCGGGCACGCACGCTCACACGCACACACAGACACACAATTATGTGTTGTCAAAATGACCAAGAGTAGGATTGACTTGTGGTTGGCAATAGCCGCAGCATAACATTAAGGATGACTTTGAATGGTGTGTCTTGACTTTCCTAAGAGCGCGGCATTTAGCACTTTTCAATCAACCTCTTATCATCTGACCTTTCAACAATCAAGCCAACAAGCCTTCATTCCCTACTGCGATTCGTTTGCAGTTGGCTCCTTGTCCCAAATAAGAAAAGCAGTCACATCACACAAAGGCCAATCATGGACCATCTCTCTAAAGGCTTTGTGGCCAATTGATCGGGTCTCACACACACAAACACCAACAGCCTCATTTTACTTCTGGGCATGGTTAGCTTGGGATTTTCTGGGTGGCACGAACGCAGTAATGGCCTGGATGATTAATCATGCCATCAGCGCCACCATTAGAGATCAATTGATCGCAGCAAACTTTGCAAATCTCTGATGCATTACATTCCCAGGCCTCACCTAGAGTTTAGTACAGTAACAAAGAAGGCTGATTACATTTAAGTAAGCAGACGCTCTTATCCAGAAGCGACTTAATTACGAGTTAGTGAGTGCATACATCATTTTTTATACCCCCGCGTGGGAATCGAACCCACAACCCTGGCGTTTGCAAACACCATGCTCTACCAACTGAGCTACATCCCTGCCGGCCATTCCCTCCCCTACCCTGGGCCAATTGTGCGCCACCCCATGTATCTCCCGGTCACAGCCAGCTTACGACAGAGCCTGGATTTGAACCAGGATCTCTAGTGGCACAGCTAGCACTGCGATGTAGTGCCTTTAGACCACTGCGCCACTCGGGAGGGTTAGATTAGATGTGGATCTCTGTTAGACATCCAGACAGCGTTGGGGAATCTAAAACTGGTGTACAGACTGAGAGGGGCATCAGGTCTGTCATCTTCTTATCTTCATCCTTCATGCTTGTAAGGATGGGCTGTGGAAATAATTGAAAGTCTGTGTGTCTGCCTGCCTGTCTGCCTGCCTGTCCGTCTGTCTGTTCGTCTGTCCACTAGGTAAAAGTTTAGTACATGTAGCATATACAGTGCATTCGGAAAGTATTCAGAACCCCTTCAAACTTTTTCCACATTTTTGTTACATTACATCGTCCTTATTCTAAAATTGATTTTTTAGTCATCTATCTACACACAATACCCCATAATGACGAAGCAAAAAAAAAAAAAAAAAACAGGTTCAAAAAAAAACAGGTTTTTATACATTTTTGAAAATATGTATTAAAAAATGAAAAACAGAAATATCACATTTACATAAGTATTCAGACCCCTTTACTCACTACTTTGTTGAAGCACCTTTTGGCAGTGATTACAGCCTCGAGTCTTCTTGGGTATGACGCTACAAGCTTGGCACACCTGTATTTGGGGAGTTTCTCTATTTCTTGCCTGTGTGCAGATCCTCTCAAGTGCTGTCAGGTTATGATGGGGAGCATTGCTGTCACAGCTATTTTCAGGTCTCTCCAGAGTTTGTTTTCGATCGGGTTCAAGTTTCCGGGGGGCTCTGGCTGGGCCACTCAAGGACATTCAGAGACTTGTCCCAGAAGCCACTCCTGCTTTGTGGTTGGCTATTTTCTTAGGTTCGTTGTCCTATTGGAAGGTGAACCTTAACCCCAATATGAGGTCCTGAGCACTCTGGAGCAGGTTTTCATCAAGGCTCTCTCTGTACTTTGCTCCGTTCATTTTTTCCCTCGATCCTGACTAGTCTCCCAGTTCCTTGCCGCTGAAAAACATCCCCAACAGCATGATTCTGCCACCACCATGCTCAGACCGTAGGGATGGGTGCTAGATTTCCTCCAGACGTGACGCTTGGCATTCAGGCCAAAGAGTTCAATCTTGGTTTCATCAGACCAGAGAATCTTGTTTCTCATGGTCTGAGTCCTTTTGGTGCCTTTTGGCAAACTTCAAGTGGGCTGTCATGTGCCTTTTACTGAGGAGTGGCTTCCGTCTACCTGATTGGTGGAGTACTGCAGAGATGGTTGTCCTTCTGAAAGGTTCTCCCATCTCCACAGAGGAACTCTGGAGCTCTGTCAGCGTGACCATCAGGTTCTTGTTCACCTCCCTGACCAAGGCCCTTCTCCCCCGATTCCTCAGTTTGGTCAGGAGGCCAGCTCTAGGAAGAGGTCTTGTGTGGTTCCAAACTTCTTTCATTTTAAGAATGATGGATTGCCACCATGTTCTTGGTGACCTTCAATGCTGCAGACATTTTTTGGTACCCTTCCCAGATCTGTGCCTCGACATAATCCTGTCTCGGAGCTCTATGGACAATTCCTTCGACCTCATGGCTTGGTTTTTGCTCTGACATACACTGTCATCTGTGGGACCTTATATAGACAGGTGTGTGCCTTTCCAGATCATGTCCAATCAATTGAATTTACCACAGGTGGAATCCAATCTAGTTGTAGAAACATCTCAAGGATGATCAATGGAAACAGGATACAACTGAGCTCAGTTTTTTAGTCTCATAGCAAAGGGTCTGAATTACTTATGTTTTTTTATTTTTAATACATTTGCTAAAATTTCTAAAAACCTGTTTTCTCTTTGTCATTATGGGGTATTGTGTGTAGATTGATGATGGACATTTTTTATTTAATCCATTTTAGAATAAGGCTGTAACTTAACAAAATGTGGAAACGGTCAAGGGGTCTGAATTCATTCCGAATGCACTGTAGGGATTATCCATTTGCAGTGAGAGTGGATAAAACAGTGTTTAGCATGCATGACTACAAGCTGTGTTAATTTTATTTAATTAGAGAGGAACAATTACAACAGTACATGTCTAGATCTACCATATCTACATCTGAAGGGGGGAGTGGAGAAAGGCCAGTCTCCTGGGGGTGATTATTTCATCATGGCCAAAGACTCTATTCAAGTGATTACATTTCTATAACCTGTCAAAGCTAAGGAACTCATAGCACACTGCGATCTTTACACCCATGTGCTTTATAGACAATGTTTTGACCCTTAGGGCCATTATCAGGAATTGAAGACCTTTAAAAACAGTACACCTATGCTGCATTTACACATAAAAATAGCTTCAGCACCAGCTAGCTAATTCCACAATGCTTTTGGTAGTCTACTCCACCCTGATGCCTGTTTTTTGCTCCATTTCTATGTTCTCTGGTTGTGTTTCTCTGACTGTCCTCAGTTTAGCTAGGGTCAGCATCATTCCATGAGAGAGGACAGGAACAGGACTACTCATTGTAAAAAATAAAAAATAAAATAATTGGAATGTAGTGTGTTGTGTCAGTATGTCTGAGGTTAAAACCAGACTCCTGTCTTGTTTCTGACCAGAATGACCAGAACCTCACACTACAGTAATTTAGTAGTGCAGAGGAGGGTGAGCACATGAGGATCTCTCTCTTTCGAGTACTGCTCTGCATGCAGTGTGTGTGTGCGTGCATGTTTTGATTGTGTGCCCACACAGTGTGCTGTGGAAACTAATCCAGACACAGGTGTAGCAGCACAGCCACAGTTTGTGCCCTCCCCCACACTACCCATCACAGTCTCTCTCTCTCTGATTAGTCTCTCTCGGAAAACAAATCCAGACAACGTCTCTCTCTCTCCCTCGTAGCATCCTACCCCATCTTCTCAAGCACAGATCTTTAACTCTCCCACCACACTCGGTACCTAACCTCTTGACAGCCTCTATCTCTCTCTCTTCTCTCTCCGTCTCTCTCGAAATTCTTCTCTCTCTCTCTCTCTCTCTCCTGTCTCTCGTCTCTCTCGTTCTCTCTCTCTCTCTCTCTCTCTCCTCTCTCTCTCTCTCTCTCTCTTCTCTCTCTCTCTCTCGTTCTCGCAACTCACACTCTCTCTCTATCTCTCTCTCCTCTCTCTCCTCTCTCTCTCTCTCTCTCGTTCTCACTCACTCTCTCTCTCGCTCCTCTCTCCATAACATTTAAACACAACAGAATAGATGCAGTAGCAGCTCATGTAATTCATCCTCTGCTAAAATGTTTTTTTTCACCATCATTTATACTGTATCTTTCAGTCAAGGGTTGAGCGGCTGTACTTACTCGTACCTTTAAACAAACAACCACAAACCACATGTTGGACCACTGCATAAGCCATTTTAGGATTATGGGGAATTTTTAATCATTCTCCGATAGTTTCTCAGCTCGTCTCTTGCCAGTTTGGATGTTTGGGTTTTTAGAAAGAATTTTTAGAGTTTCTGCTTAAATGTTTTTTTCACCGTACAATTATCTTTCAGTCAAGTTGAGCGGCTGTACTCGACCCTTTAAACAAACAACCACAGACCACTATAGACTGTTGTTTAATCATTTGTTGCCAGTTGGATGTTAGATCACTAGAATTTTAGGCGCCCTATGAGGTGACCATTATCATGGGCCTCTAGCCTATGAGGTCATATGGGCCTCAGCCATAGGCAGTCTATATAAATGGACAAAGTGCCATCGATGACATCACACCACATTCATTCCTATGTCTCCAGAGTGGCGCAGTGGTCTAAGGCACTGCATCGCATGTGCTAGCTGTGTGCCACTAGAGATCCTGGTTCGAATCCAGGGCTCTTTTGTTGTAGCCGGCCGCGACCTGGGAGACTACATGGGGCGGCGCACAATTGGCCCAAGTGTCGTCCAAGGGGTAGGGGAGGGGAATGGCCGGCAGGGGATGTTGGTAGAGCATGGCGTTTGCAACGCCAGGGTTGTGGGGTTCGATATATGATAATGTATGTTTGCTAACTGTAAAGTCGGCGTCTGGATAAGAAGCGTTTTGCTAAATGACCTAAAAATGTAAAATGTAATGTAAAGTCCGCATTTGAAGATCAGGAAGTCAGTTTTAGCTTACTAAAGTGGTGTCTCATGGGGGGGAATTCTCATAGACATAAACCATGCGCAGTTTTGAGCTACTCCAGGAAGACAATGCAGGCTGCTGCGGGACCAGGTGTGAGAACGACTCTGCCACCCCTCTCATTGAGTATCTCCAGTTGAAGGCCGACTCGGGATACTGCAGGCTGCCGGGTGGCAACCAAATTTATCCCTTATAACTTCTTCGGGCGTGCGATTTTTAAATAATCCGGACATTACATCTGGTGTAATAGCAGTCAATTTATTGGTTCCATTGATTGTCCTCAATTTCTTTCTTTTTCACCACAAATATTGACCAGGAACATTGCCATTTTCCCATTGCTACGACAAGGGGTGATCCTGGGCTTTCTGGATACAACAGCCTGCAAGTTACCTGCGCGGTCGTGCCTTGAACTTCAGAGAGCTTCAATGAGAGCGGGCAGTCGTTTCTCACTGGCTCCGCAGCAGACAGACATGCTGATTATTGTGGTTTTGAATGAGAGAAGCAGACTTCATAGGAATGGCAATAGTCAGGAGAGAAGCTACAAAGTGTGACATTTATATTCAGCAGATTAACAACACAGGCGTTGGACAATGTGAGGAAGGGAGGGGGCTTTTTTGTTAGGGGCTGTGGTACTCACACATCTTTTTGCTGTGGGTACTAAAACATGTAATAAAAAAAATATCCTGTTTAAAATTCTTACAGTATCTTTACTTAACACCCCCTCCAAGCACAGTGTGGTGTGTCAGCCAGGGAAATCTGTATCTCTCAGGAAGCAAAGTGGTTGTGTATGATTTGGTGGCATCATCGTATCCATCTCTCCCACATTATAAGTCAGTAATAAACCCAAAGCTCTCTCTCATGCTTATAAGCCTGATGGTGCCGGTGGTTAACTTGTATTTGCTGCTGCTTACATTGGGTTGAAATATGTCTCCTTGTCCCATGGTTTTAGTTGGGTTATTGCCGTATCATTAGGGGTCATGATTGTTTGTGCTACTAACGATGAGAGAGGAGATCCAGATTGGCGGGCTCTAGTGTTATGTGTTGGAAAGCGCTGCTAGTATTGCAATGTGTGGAACAAACACCCTAAACACACATGCACAACATGCAACGCACACACACAAATCCCGATTACTCTAGTACATGCATTTTCTCCGCATCTTTTCTTGAGGGGGGTAGCAAAAACAATAGGTATATTGTAATATATTGCCTTCACTACTGACCAAGGAGAAAACATAGTACTGGACGCACTGAAGACTTTCCCTTCTAATCTCTGTGACAGGATCCCCTCCAATAGTGTTGGTGGGGGGGAAGAAACAGCCTCTACCTGGGGGACTGTTACTGTAGGTCTTCTTTGTATATAGGGAGCCAGTGTTTGAGATTTGAGTATATCTCAGACTATATACAGTACAGATAGCTATTCGCTATTCGTCTTCTCTTCAGCTAGCTGTGGGGCAAAATACCAGGGCTGTCCTGCTTTCATATGCCGGCGCATCATTAACATGGTACCGACACATACATGCACACATGGCACGCCACAGTCACTGACACCAGACACACACACACCACACACACATACACACACACACATTACCAGCTTCAAAAGTTTAGACACACCTACTCATTCAAGGGTCTTTTATTATTTTTGACTACGTTATATAGTTGGAGAAAAATATGGAAACAGTGCAAAGCTCTTGACATTTTCCGTATTGGACTGATCTTCCAATGTCTTAAAGTAGTGATGGACTGTCGTTTCTCTTTTGCTATTTGAGGCTGTTTCTTGCCATAATAGGAACTTAGTCTTTTACGAAATAGTGTTCTATCTTCTGTATACACCCCTAACCTTGTCCACAAACCTGAATTTGCCCAACAACGGCATTCAATAAGGAAAGGAAATCCACAAATTTAAACTTTTCAAGAAGGCAACACCTGGTAATTGAAGATGGCATTCCAGGTGGACTAGCTCATGACGCTTGGTGGATGGAGCATGCCAAGATTGTGCAAAAGCTGTCATCAAGGCAGCTTGCAGTAATCTCATAATATAAAATATAAATTTGATTTGTTAAACAACTTTTTTGGGTGTACTACATGAATTCCGTAATGTGTTATTTCATAGGTTTTGATGTCTTCACTATTATTCTAGTCTAGCAATGGAGAAACAATAGTAAAATTAAGAGAAAAAACCCTTGAATTAGTAGGCTGTGTCCACCAAACGTTTGACTGGTGATGTACACCAAGACATACACTAGGAATGTATCGACCATAAGTCTAGGGCGTGATATTAAATAATTGATAGTGGCAGTAAAATGGAGAACCTGACTTCTGTCAATGCTCCAGTTCGGGGACTGGGTCTAGCATAGACTGTGTAGATGTTACTGCCTTAGGGTGTATACACACACACACACTCTGCAACGGCTCAATCTGAGATACTGTTCTAGTATTCAGTGCTGAAGTTTTCCCACAACAGGAGACTCGCCCGTCTTTCCAACACAAAATAACAAAAACTATTGGACACAAGAGATCCTGGGCCACTATCCATTAAGTTCTGCACAAACAAAGTTAGTCTGCTCCTTCATGTCCCAAGTGTGTACTAGAAACTTCAAGTTAATAGTTATATCAAAACAAAACAATGGGGCTTCAGAGGGCTAATTCTATGAAGCGATCAGAGAGATAAAGGTACTCTGACTGTTCAGGCTTTTTTAGTTTTTTGAAAGGGAGAAAAATACAATTCCACGCTCTCCTCCCGACCCCGTTTTCTCACAACGACCCTCGACCAGTTTGTGAACCTAGAGCATCTGATTGGTTTAGAGACTCCACTGGGGCCGGGCGGCAATAATTCGAAAATTGTTTCAATGCATTGATTTGGATTAGAGCAGAATACCAGCGCCAGGGTCCCAGCAATGTAGCAACAACCCCGCTCTCACCCTAATCATCTAATGTATGAGTTAAGTTGGCAGTAAGACAATACACACAGCGGTATGGGGAATATATGTTACATGTCACATTTAGGAGCGTTTATATCAGTCGAATTTGCTAAAAGGCACTAATGTTGAGATCAGGTCAGGAGCAGAGCAGTAAAGATGCTGTGTATTCAGATACACAGCACAGTGAAAACAGTTCACGTGGCTAATATATTTATTTGTCACCAAGGGGACAGTAAAGTTGTTTCTCCTGGCGGAGGAACAGAGGGTCCTCGGAGTGTGCCTTATCAAATCACAATCAAATTTGATTGTCACATGCGCTGAATAAACAGGTGTAGACCTTTACCGTGAAATGCTTACTTATAAGCCCTTAAGTTAAAAATAATTTACTAAATAAACTAAAGTAAAAAATGAAATAAAACGTAACACAAATAAATAACAATAACGAGGCTATATACAGGGGGGTGGTCGTGGGGTACCGGGGGGGTACCCGAGGTTCAATTGTGCGGGGCTACAGGTTAGTCAAGGTATTTGTACATTTAGGTAGGGGTAAAGTGGACTATGCATAGATAATAAACAGTGAGTAGCCAGCAGTGTAAAAAAAAATGTAAATATTCAGAGTGGGGCCCCAATTTTTCGTTTAATTGTTCAGCAGTCTTATGACTTGGGGGTAGAAGCGTTAGGGATCCTTTGGACCCAAGACTTGGCACACGGTACCGCTTGCCGTGCTGGTAGCAGAGAGAACAGTCTATGACTTGGGGGACTGGAGATTTGAAAATTTTTTTGGCCCCTTCCTCTACCCCAAAATATTTGGGTCCGGGAGGGCGGGAAGCTTCCCCCCGGGGTTACTGGGCCGACACACTCCCCTTTGGGGGCATTACGGGGATGCCGAGCTTTGCCATACCAGGCGGTGTCAACCGGTCAAGGCTTCGTGGTGCGCGTAAAATTTTTGAGGTTGGGGACCCTGAAAAATCTTTACAGTCTCCTAAGGTAAAAAGGGTTGTCGTGCCCTCTTCCCCAACTTTTTTTGGTTGTTTGGACCTGATAGTTTGTTGGTGATTTGGGACCCCAAGGGAACTTGAAACTCTCGACCCGCTCTACTAAAAAGCCCCGCAAGTGATGAGGGGTGTCCCCCCCTCCTTTTCCTGTGGGCCCCACGATCACTCCTTTGTCTTGCTCGTTGAGGGAAGGTTGTTGACCGGCCCAACACTGCCACCCTCTGACCCCCTTTCTATAGGCTGTATCCTTTGTCTGTGATAGGCCTACCACTGTTGGTTGTCACAAATTTAATGATGGTTTGGAGCGGTTTGGCCACGCAGTCGGGGTTGAACAGGGAGACGGAGGGACAAAGCCGCACCCCTGAGGGCCCCGTTTGTGGATCAACTGGCAGAGGGTTTTTTTGCCTCCCTTTCCACCCCCTAGACCCGGATCCATTTCAGAGGGGGGTGTTTAGTCCCAGGGTCCTTAGCTTATGTGAGTTTGTGGGCACTATGGTTTTGCGCGAGCTGTAGTAAATGAACAGCTTTCTTACATGGGTTTCCTTTTGTCCGGTGGGAAAGGGGGCAGTGGGAGGAATTGGATTGCGTCATCTGGGATCTTTTGTGGCGGTGCAATTGGGGGGGTTAGGGGTACCCCCCCCGGGATGATGGTTTTGATGTGGCCTGACCAGCCTTTAAAAGCACTTCAGGCTATGGGCTACGGGGCGGTATTTTTAGGGCGGGTTTTACCTTCGCTTTCTTGGGCACAGGAAAAATGGTGGTCTGCTGAAACTGTAGGTATCAGACTCTGTCAGGTAAAGGTTGAAAATGTCAGTAAAGAACTTCCAGTTGGTCCGGTCTCTGAGTACAACGTCCTTTTAATCCTTTTGGCCCACGGCTTTTTTAATGTTGACCTTTTAAAAAGTCTGCTCACATCGGCGGGGGGAACACGTCGATGCACTTATTGATGAAGCCGGTGACTGAGGGGGTATACTCCTAAATCCTTTGGTAAACCCGAACATATTCCAGTCTTGCTACAAAACTCCTGAGCATAGCGCCCCCGGGCCTCACTACCATTTCCGTATTGAGCAGGTCACGGGTTTTCCTGCTTTATTTTTGTTTGTAACAGAATAAGGGTAGATTTGCCAATGGGGGTGAGGGAGAGCTTTTATGATCTCTGTGTGTGGAGTAAAAGGTGGTTCGGGTTTTTTTTCCTCGGTTTGCACTGTGACATGTGGTAAAATTAGGAAAAATAGATGTAAGTTGCCTCCCTTAAAATCCCCGGCCACAAGCGCGCTTCTGGTGACATTTTCTTGTTTGCTAGGGTCTTATATAGCTTTTGGTGCGGTCTTGGTTCCAGCTCGGTTTTTGTGGAAAATGACGGTACGAAAAAATATAAATAAAAATTATCTTGCCTGGCTGTCTGCTTTTTTCTCTCCTCTCTTCATTCAATTTCAATTAAATTTAAAGGGGCTTATTGGCATGGAAACGTGGTTAACATTGCCAAAGCAAGTAAAGTGATGTAAAAAAAAGTGAAAAAAAACAAAAAAATTTTAAATAACTTAACCAAAAGTTAAAAAGAATGAAGACATTTCAAATGCCTATATGTAATTAAAAGTGTTGTAACCAAATGGAAAATATTTAAAGTAAAGGGGAAAATAAAAAAACTAATAGGGTTGTATTTACAATGGTGTTTTTTTCTTCAGGGTTGGCCCTTTTTCTTGGGAACAGGTCACAATCTTGCAGCTGGAGGGCCACACTGTGGTTTTCACCCAGTAGTAAGGGATTTTTAAAAATTTGGGTTTTTTTCAATTCTTTGGGGATGTTTAAATCTGAAAATTGTGTCTCAAATTTGGTCATACATTTGGCAGGGGGTTGGGAAGTGCGCTCATTTCCCCTCATTTTGTGGGAGTGTCCAAGCCTTTTTCCCCTTTAAAAGGCCAGGTCTCCCTCGGCGGCCTTTCTCAATAGCAAGGCTATGCCCCTGATCTGAACATAGTCAAAGCTTTCCTTAATTTTGGGTCGTACAGTGGTCGGTTTTGCCACTGTGTACTCTCTGTTTGGGGCCAAAAATAGCTCTATTTGCTCTGTTTTTTTTTTGTTTTTCCGTGTCAAAATTCTCTTTTGTTTTCTCATGTTTGGTTGGGGGTCTAGTTGTTTTGTTGTTGTTGTTGTCCGGGGGCTGTGGGGTTGTTTGTTTTGTAAACGGCCCAGGCCAAGTTATTTGGGGGGACTTTTTCCCCTGTTCATCTCTCTGTGGGTAGGGCTTTGTTAGGGAAAGGTTTGGAATCGTTTCCCTTTTTAAGGGTTATAAAATTTAACGTCTTTTTCCGGGGAATTTGAAAATTAGCGGGTTTTTGGGCCTAATTTGCTCTGCATGCATTATTTGGTGTTTTAAACGTTGTACCGGAGGATTTTTTTGGGAAAAATTTTCTCATGCAAGTCTCTTTTGGTTTTTTGTCCCATTTGTAAAATTTTTGGTTTGGGTAGCGGACCCAAAAGACCTCAGAACCAAAAAGGGCAAGGTTCTATAACTGTTCAAGTTTTTTTTAGCCAACCAATTTGGTATGTCCATTTTTTTTCCTTTTGTGGCATAGAAGGCCCTTTTCCTTTCTCTCAGACGTTCACACTTTGTGGAAGTTCCCTGTGGCGCGATTTTTAGGCCGGGGTATGTATATTTTTTTTTGTGCCTAGGGAAACGGTGCTAGATGGAATTTTGTATTGTGGTTGGAAAACGGGCCCTTTTTTTGGAACCCCTTTATTTTTGTCTTACTGAATTTACTGTCGGGGCCCAGGTTGACAAAAACTGTGCAAAGATCGGTGTGCGTACCCCTTTTGGTTGGGACAAAACACCGTCATCGCAAACAAAGACATTTGACTTCAGATTCTAGTAGGGTGGGGCCCCAGGGCTGCGGGGATGTTCTAGTCCCCCCGCCATTCGTTGATATTAGTTAAAGGGGGGGGGGGCTTAAACGCACCTGTCTCACCCACGGCCCTGGGGAAAGAAATGTGTGTTTTTTTTTTCCCAATTGTAACCGCACCCTTGGTTTGTGTACTGGATTTTATAATTTCGTATGTTTTTCCCCCAACCCCCACTTTCCATCAATTTGTAAGCAGACCCCATGTAAAAATGAGCAAAACTTTTTTGAAATCAACAAACTGAAAGACTTTGCCTTTGTTTTTGGTTTTTTTTGTTTGTAAATTAGGGTGTGCGGGGGGGAATCGGGGGTCTTCGTACGGTAATTTGGTAAAAAGAAATTTTGCATTTGCCAGAAATTTGTTTTCACTGGAAAGAAACTATCTCTTTTATGATAATGCAGAGGTTTTTCCCAAGGGTTGCTGTTGACGTCCCCCAGGGTATTATTGGGGTCAAATTTTGTCTCCCTTTTGTGGATTGGGGTGATCATCCTTGGTTCCAGATATTGGGGAAGATGCCAAGCTAAGGTAGGTTAAAGATTTTAAATATAGCTAATTAAAATGTGGGCTGATTTTTTTATCTTTCATTGAGGATCCATCAACACCACAGGACTTTTGGGTTGGGGGTTTGTTTTTTGTCCTGTAGTTCTTTAATGTAATTTGGGAGAATCCAGGGGGTTTGGTAGTCTTTAATATTGTTCTAAGATTTGCATTTGATCATGTTTTTTTTTGCTGTTTGTTCTCGGGTTTAAGGGCCAAAAGATTGGAAAAGTGGTTTACCCATACATCTCCGTTTTGGATAATGCTCTTCGTTTGTTTTTTAGTTTTTCCCCTTTTTTCCCAAATGGTTAGAGTCTATGGATTCTTAATTTACTTTGAGCTATTTCTGACATGCTTTCCTTTTTTTTTCCATATTATTTTTGTATTGTTTTAGTGTTTTACCCTAGTGAAGGCTAGGCTCGGTTTTTGGGTCTCTATGTTTTTGGTTGGGTAGGTTTCTCAATTTCTTTCTTTGGTTTTTTCTTTTTCATCAAACATTTTCATGTTATTACTTTTCTTTTGGTTTTCTTTGAGATTTTTAGATTTGAAGGGAACTGAGAGGGGCAAAATACGTTTTTGGTTTTTACGCCAAGTTTACACCTTCATATTACGTGGAAGTTTTGTCCCCGGAAGTTGTCTAAATGGGTGAGTTTGTTGTTTCCTAAGTTTTTGGTGGTTTAACACTATTTTTCCTTTCCCTTATAGCATTTTTTTTAATATTTTTCATTTTTGGCTTTTTATGCCCATGTTGAGTTTGCTTGTTCAAGTAGCTTTTATTTTGCTGTGGGTTTATAGGGGGGTTTATGGGCGACGTGAATGCTCGAGGGGCTCTGGGTTGAGGTCATGTAAAGTTTACAGTATACGCCAAAATGAGCATAGGTGTACTCCATAGGAGTCCCCCGAAGCCTACCTTGACTATGTCATCCCAGTGTGCGACAGAGCTGCAAGGGGGTCGTGACCCATTTTTGTTGGTTTTTTGTCTAGTTGTGCCTAGGGGGGCATATGGGGGGGAAAAGTGTCACCTCCAGGGAGGTGTTTGTCCCCCCTTTCTGAGGGTGTCAGGTTTTGTCCAGTTCTGGCATTTAGGTCCCACCGAAAAAACTGTCCCTGGTCTGGAAAGATTATTTTCCCCCCCCAGGATGGAGAAACTGTCTTCATTAAAATATGGGGATTTTATTGGGGGGGGTATAGGGGACACCAGGGGGACATTTTTCTCGTTGAGATAATTTTCCTTTTTTAATTTTTAACCAAAGTAAAAAGTTTGTTTGATTAATTAATAGAGTGGTTTGGCTGCCTATAACAAATTTGCATACCCCCTGTCCTTTCCCCCTTTTCACACCTGGTGTTTGGTGGATGGGACTACCCGCTCTCTGGGAAACCCAGAGGGGGAACCAGTGGGTTGTCTTCTATACCTTTTCTTGTAGGGTGCAATGTCTTATTTCCGTTTCTTTGGGGGAAGTCCCGATTCCCTCTTTAGGGGGCCAAAGGGAGATGACCCCAGGCCCCTTGGGTATTCAGGAAAATATGAAGGCTTTTGTTCCATAAAGTGTCTAATGTTTTTGGTTGGTGGGGTTTGGGTCAGTAATTGTGAGCAGACCCCTGACATCGGGACGCCCCTTGGCTTGGCTGTTAAAAGTGGGGGGTTGGGCCCCGTTTGCCTGCTCACCCTGGGCAAAATGTGTGACTTTTATGTTTGGCCCTCTTTGTGGGAGTGGGGGGGTTGGGGGGGGTGGGGGGGCATAGGGCTGATTTAGGGGGGGGGGATGGTTGATTGGGGGGGTTAATTTGGGGGGGGGGGGGGGGTAGATTTGGTTTTTGGTGCGGGCTGGATGTAGGTCCCCTCTCGGGGGGCCTTATTTAGGTCCTGGGGGGGGGGGGGGGGGCCCGAGGTCTGGGAGGTGTCTCGCTGGGGCTGGGGGGGGGTTGTCGTTGATCTTTGCTCTGTGTGAGGTGTTTTGGTCTGCGGTTGGGGAATTCCTTTGGGGGGGCAAGGGGGGCACTGCTGCCTTGTATAAAGGGGGACCTGGTCGTAAAGGCTGTTCAGTCCCGGGGGGATGGTGGGCCAGGAAACATTTGGTTTTGATCCTGTACGGGGAAAAACTTGGTTTTACCCGCTGTAAAGGTAGCAGGGGGGGAAAAACTTTTCGGGTTTAACAGAGTTGGGATAAAATTGTCTTGGGGAAAGTGAAAAGCTTTTTTCTATCATACCCCCTTGAGTGATGTGGCCACCCTTTCCTGCTGTGTTTCAGGGCGTTTGTCCGTGTTTAAATTTTTATGTGGCTGGGGATCCTAGTCGGTCCTCCCAAAGGGCTAGGGCGGCGGGTTTTGGGGCACCGGTTTAAACATGTGTGTTTTGGAAAAAAATTTATTTTTTTTATGTATTTCCCATTTGGGCCATAAGGGGGCCAATTGGGTTTGTATTCCCCAGGGGGGTGGGGGGGCGTCTGAGGCTATCAGGGTGTCTGACGGGGGTTGCCAAGGGGTTTTTTTTTTTTTTGGGCCCCAGGGGTTGGGGTTCTTTATTTGTTTGTTTTGGGGGTGGGTGTCGAGGAAAGGTCAGGGGCTAGGTGTACTGTTTTTTGCTGCGGTGTCGAGACTTTGGCCAGGGTCGAGGTGGGCTGTTCTCTAAGGGTTTTTCAATGTCCCCGTCATGTTTTCACCTCTCCTCCAGCCTCTGTCCTCCCTCTGTGCTCTGCTTTCCTGCTCCTGCTCTTTCTCCCGTTTGATTTGTCTCACCAAGTCCAGAGTGCGCATGTCTCTCTTACCTGCATCCCAGGCTTTAAGGGGTTTGTTGGCTGGGCTGTTTTCTGGGTCTGTGCGACTGGTGTGTTTTACCTGCTGTTTCCCTCCCACCTGCCCTTTCCCCCACGGGGGGAAATTTATCCTTTTTTCAAAGAGGGATAGTACTCTGTGCGGGAAGTTGCTTTCTCTGGGGGGTTTCTCTGTGGGGGTTTTTTAAGAAAGGGCTGGGTTCCCCCTCGGGGAGGGGGACTTTCTCAAAGGGAAGCTTCTCCTGCTGAGCTTTTCTTTTATTAGGGGAAAGTCCAGCTGGAACTGGTTTTGGTGTGCCTTGAACAAAAAGGTTCCGATTTTAAAAGAGATTAAATTAGATGATGAGTCCTCGTTGTCCAGATCCTGATTTACACCGTCGCTAACCCCCCCCTCTTAAAAGAGGTAGTGTCTAGTATAGCACTGTGCCATGCCGGGGGTGGTCTGTGTGGAAAATAAGGGTTTCTTATGTTCCCTTTTTATTTTTCAAATCGCAAAAAGTGCTGTGCTTCCCCCAAAAAAATTTCAAATTTTTACTCTTTTCGTGTCTTGTCTTGTCGTTTTTACATCCAGAGGGTACTGTATTTTAATGACCTCTGAACAGGGGGGGGGGTTTCTAAGGCTCTCCATTTAGTTGTGGGTAGACTGTACGACTCTCCTGCCATTGTTGGGCTCAAGGGCTTTGAACCTCTCACTTCACATGTCAGTGCTAATTGAAATGTACTCTTTGTAGCAAGCTAAGCTTGGTAGCCTTAGAATTCAGTCCTTGATAATATAAAATATATCATTGTAATGAATTTTTCTTCTTGGTTTTTGAAAGAGTGAAAAATAGCCTCATTACTAAACATTTACTCACTCAGTCCAGGTTGGATGGTTGTTTCAGGTTTTTGTTGTTTGCCAGGAGCCTTGCTGTATAGTTTGAGAATAGTAATCCTTGGTAGTAGGAAGCTTTTCCAGTTAAATTTCCGTCCAAAATCAGGATGTATTAGTTTTGGAGTTTTGGTTCTGGAATGGAAAGGTCTGTTGTGGACGGGTAAGCATCCTTGTATATGTCCCTGCCAAAAAACTTATACTCTAACTTAAGTCTAAGTCTATATTGTTTGGTTAAAAAAATGCAGGGAGCAATGGTATTTGAGCTCTCGCTCTCTCTCTCTCTATCTATCTCTATATTTCTTTCTCTCTCTCTCTCTCTCTCTCTTCTCTCTCTCTCCTCTGCTCTTTCTAAAATTGACTGTCATCTGGGATCATGTATCACTCCCGGCCCGGCCCCCTGCCCACACTCACGCGCACACACACAACATATGCTCTCACTTGCTGGCACCCACACACCTGATGGAGGGGTTTCCGGTAGAGCAGCAGCAGAGTAAATGGGAGAGCTTTGAAGATGGTCAGAAATTTGCTAATCTCACCTCTGCTGTTAGAGGACAGGATAAAACATTGTCGATCTGAGGTGAAGAGTTCAAAAAGGCTGTGCCTCTCTCTGTTCTTCTGTTATTCTCTCTCACCCTGTCCCTCTCCACCTCTCGCTCTTCTCCCTTCTATCTTCTTTATCTCTTTTCTATTTTTCGCTCTCTCTTCCTCATCTCTCTTTGTACCCTCAAATGCAATGGATGGGGAACACTCATGCTCTGTAAATATACACCACCAGACATCAAACAAATGAAAAGCAAAGCATTACAAATCACAGGAAATGGAATAAGTTGAATTGAGTCCTACATGGGAAAATGATGACATCAAACACAAGAATTAAAGGATTTACGTTTTTATTAACCTAGTAAAAAGCATTAGATGGATGGTGTTACCAGTAGTACGTGGTGATATATTGTTGGCACGATATATATTGTCCCCTCTTTTGAATTGCTAGTGTGATGTCCCAAATGGCACCCTATTCCCCTTATCGTGCACTTACTTTTGACCAGAGCCCAACGGACGCCAGCCCCAGGTCAGTCCTTCCAGCAACAGGAGTCCTGCAGAGAAGCAAGAAACATCCATTACCGACGGCCCTTCACAACCTAATGTGTTTCTACCACTGCACATTCTCACAGTCTTGTTATTGCCTGATTAAAATTATGGTCTTCTGCCGAGCTTCCTAAAAATGGACCAGGAATAGTGAATGGAAATATCCCTGAAGTGGTCTGAAGAGAGAAAACAAATAAAAAAGCATGTTGTGGATTCAAGAGGGGGGACATGTGACCTCTGTAAGAGCCTGAGCAGGGTCCTGCTGCTGACAGGTGTAAATAAAAACGAAAAGTGGCTGTGTGTGACAGGCCAAGTAGAGCCATAAATGCCCCCTCAGTACTTGGCAGAACCATAGGGTTGGCACGAAACGGAAACGTAACTGCTTGGACAGTAAGGGAGTGTCGGATGGACAGAGGCCGCCCAAGGACAGGACAAACCCCCACGTAAAAGCGCACGGGGAGGGATAGAAACTTATGAGTGGACACAAAAGTGTTTGTGCATTTAAGTGGGTGGCTGCAGTGCTGCGCGGGGGGGGGCAGGGCCGATGCGTATCTGACTGTGTGTGTACAGAGGGAGGGTTTGGTCTGCGAAAACAGGGGATAAGGACGGTGATGATCTAATTTATTTGAACAGACAAGCAGGCAGCCGTCCCCAGAACTGCTAATTATGTATGTGCGGGCAAAGTTGCATTCTCTCTCTCTCTGCCTCTCTCGCTCTCTCTCTCTCTCTCTCTCTCTCTCTCTCCTCTCTCTCTCTCCTCCTCGCCTCTCTCTCTCTCTCTCTCTCTCTCTCACCTTCTCTCTCTCTCTCTGTAGCTTCTCTCTATCTCTCTCGGGCCCCCATCTCTTTGTCTGTCATAGACACGGGTCATTTGTCCTGTCACCCCGCAGTCATGCCGTCCTATTCTGGGTCTGGATGCTCTTTTTTCATCAAAAAGAACACACAAAAAAAAACAAACAACAAGCGAATGCTCGGAACGTGTGTCTAAAAGAGAGAAATCAAAAGGCTGGTTCTTCTGCAAGCAGTGGTGTGTGTGTGTGTGTGTACGTGCGTGGATTGTCTTCACGACCTTTCTGTTCCGTCAGGGACCGAGAGGAAGAAGAGATACAGCCTGCATCAAACCGACAACTGGATCCCTCTCTCTCCTATCTCATCTCTTTCCTATATCTCGCCAACTCTCTATTTGCTATCGTAGAATGCCTAGCACTATGCGTCTTTCACGCAGGCCTTTTTTTGATGAAAAAGGGTCAGGGAGGCAAGCTCTCTGGAAATGCCTGAGTGTCTCTACGAGGCCCAAGGCGGGCTTCATTTCCTGACTACAGTCCTTAACAGTTATTTTAGGTGGGTTTACTTGTTGTTTTTTAGTAAGTTTTTTCTTTGTGGATAAGGTATTCAGTTCTTCATTAAATATAGTGCTCGGATTTTTGAGATACAGATTTGCAGATGGAAACTTTTTTGGCTTGGCTAAGAAAAGCTTTTGGTTGAAAAACTGCATCTGGACACATTACCATCTTTTTTGTTTCACCTGACTGCCAAGTCATGATCCTTTCCTGCTTCTTGATGAACATCATTTCAGGAGGAAACTGAAGTGTGAGAGGGAATGGGAGATAGAGGAACACAGCAGTTGATGAGGCAGAGAGCGGGTAGTGAGGAAGACTGGCCTACTATTATGAACGTTGTTGTGGTGAGCTTTCTGGCGCCAAGAGCTTGCGGAGGCATCACCAATTGGGTGTTACAAATGAGTTGGAAAGCGGAGAAAATCCAGTAGCTATACGAGCAAGGCTGGGTGCCCTGCGCCCTCTTACAAGATCATCCTGCAGACTCAATAACACTCATCTACAGTAGAGGGAAAAAAGTATTTGATCCCCTGCGGACTTTGGTAAGTTGGCCCAAGTGACAAAGAAATGATCAGTCTATAATATTAATGGTAGGTTTATTTGAAACAGTGAGAGACAGAATACTAAAACACATAAATCCAGAAGAACGCATTGTCAAAAAGGTCATAAATTGATTGCATTTTAAGAGGGAAAAAGTATTTGACCCCTGCAAAACATGACGTAGTACTTGGTGGCAAAACCCTTGCTGGCAATCACAGAGGTTCAGACGTTTCTTGTAGTTGGCCACCAGTGTTTGCACACATCTCAGGAGGGATTTTGTCCCCCTCCTCTTTGCAGATCTTCTCCAAGTCATTAAGGTTTCGAGGCTGACGTTTGGGCAACTCGAACCTCAGCTCACTCCACAGAATTTTCTATGGGATTAAGGTCTGGAGAATGGCTGCTAGGCCAACTCCAGGGACCTTAATGTGCTTCTTCTTGAGCCACTCCTTTGGCCCTGGCCGTGTGTTTTTGGTCATTGTTTTGACATGCATTTTCTGAATTTTTTGTTGTTGTTGTTATTCTGTCTCTCATTCTTCAAATAAACATACCATTAAATTATAGACTGATCATTTCTTTGTCAGTGGCAAACGTACAAAATCAGCAGGGGATCAAATTTTTTTTCCCCACTGTACCATCCCTGTCCAGCTCCCTTCGCTGAAGCCATGAACTGACCTCTCCATCTTCAGAGTATGCCAGCTTTTAAAGACATTTTTTTCATTTACATTTTAGTAATTTCGGCCTTTTCCC
>JAGTTL010000339.1:0-55857 GCA_036851935.1 Coregonus suidteri | reverse complement strand
CCGGGCAAACCCGGCACCTTTTTTTTTCCAAAAAATTTTCCCCGGGGGGCCTCCCAAAATCCCCCCCCAAAAAAGAAAAAAAGGGGGCCAAAAAGATGCAGGCAATGCTTGCTTAAATTTATATGGGCTAGTCTGTAACCCCCCTGGGGTTGGGGACTCTATTTTGGCCCCCGGGGTGTTTTTTCTATTGGTTGTTTTTTCTATGTTTGGGGGTTTTTAGTTTGTTTATTTTTGTTGGCCTGAGTGACTTTCCCCAAACAGGGCAACGAGTTTTCAGCTTTTTGGGGGTTGTCTCTGATGGGGGGCCAATTTTTAAAATGCTTTTTTTCCCCTTTTTGGGTTTTTTGGGGTTTTTGTTCCGGGGTTTGGGCATGTTACCCCAGGGACGTTATGAGTTCCCTTTTTTTTGTTTTTTTTTTACCCGTCCGTGTTTTATCGCTAATAAAAAATAAACATGTTTTTTCATCCCCTGGCCTTTGGGCCCCTCTCTAACGAAGATCGTTTTACGAAGAACCCCCCATACAAGGGCCAAGGGGCGGGGTTCCCGGGGGGCAGGGCCCCGACTGGACTGGGAGGAAGCGCCGGGGGGAAAAGGGATGGAGAGGGTTTGGGGAGGCCCAGGTTGGGGAAATCGTGGCCTGGGGGGGACATGCTCGGGGGGAAAGGGCCAAAGGGCTAGGATTAAGGGCCCCGGGCCCAAAGGAAGGCGCAGCCCGGGGGCCGAAATTCATCGGCGGACGGGCAGAGGCAACCCCCCCAAAAAAAAAATTTGGGGGGGCACAGGCCCCTGGGCGGCCCGGGCAGCAAGGGCGCTCCCAAACCCCAAAAACAAAATTTGGAGAGGAAAGGCCCCCAGGGGGTTTTTTTGGGGGGCCCAGAAAGGGCCGGTTGGCGGAGCCTGGATGGAGAGCGAACCAACTTTCCCGGGGGTCAGGCCCCGGGCCAAAATGGGACTGGGCAGGTTCCGCTTTTTGCGGGAAACGGCGTTCTGGGGCCAAAGAAAGGGGTTTGGTCCCCATAAATCCCCTTTTACGTCCTGTGGGGAGCACCCCCCCCGTTTTGTGCGAAGGGGGGCATTAGCCAAGGAACGGGGTGTGCGGCTCAGGGGCCGGGGGGCCTCCAGTGCCTCCCCCTCGGTCCCGGGGATATCCTGCGCCCGTGTCACGTGGGTGTTATGCCAGTAAGGGGACACAGCCCTTAGTCCTGTGCTGATTTCCTCAACCCGGGGGGTGGGGTGGAGGGTAAGGGATTCAACCCCGGCCCGGGGTTTTGGCAAACTCAAATCCCCCGGTTTTCCCACCCCTTTTCCAAGCCCGGCCCGGGCCCCCCCCGCCCTCGCCACCAAGCCCCACGGTTTTTGCATCGCCAGGGCCCCCCTCCGGCTGGGCCCTTGCCCGCCCAAGCCTACGGTTTTGCTTCGCCCAAACCCCCTTTCCCCCTTCCCCCCACTTTCCCCGCACCAAGCCCGGGGGGGCATCGTCAGGGGCCCCGGGCCGGCCCCCTTTTTTCCCACTCCACGCACCAAAACCAGGGGGTTCCCGGGCGCAGCCCGGTCCGGGCCCCCTTTCCCGGGTTTTCCCCGCAAAACCCAAACCGGGGTGCCGCGTCGTCCCAGCACAACCCTTTCCCCGGGTCACCGGTGGGCCTTTTTAGGTACCCGGTTTAAAATGCTCCACTTAAAGGACTGAAGCCCAACCCCCTCCTGTACCTCCAGTTTTAGCTCCAACCCGCGGGGCCAGACCGGGGCCGGGGGCTATGGGGGGTTTATTGGAGGGTGGTGGGGGAAGGGGGGAGCCAGAAAAAAGGGCCCCCGGGAGGAATGCCCACCCAAACCCTCCCCTGTTTTGCCTTTGTTAGGCCGGTCGCACCGGCCTTTTTGGGGGGGGGGGGACTGTCCCCCCTGGCTTGGGACTTTTATATGTTTTACCAGGGGGTGTTTTTTTAAAGTGGTGTATTTCTAATTGGGAGTTCTAAGTTTGGTTTTTTTCTATGTTTTGGGCCCAAATGCCCCCCAAAACAGAGGCAACGAGGGGTCGCTTTTGGCTGGTTGTCTCTGATTGGGGGACATATTTAAACTGTCCCCGTTTTTTTCCCTTTTTGTTTTGGGGGGGTTCCCTTTTTCCGTGTTGGGGGCCTTTTTGTTCCTAGGACGTTACGAGTCGTTTTTTGTTTACTGTCCCCTGTTTTGTAATGATAAAAAAAATGTTTGTTCATCACGCTGCGCCTTTTGGGCCTCCCCTCTTAACGACGGCGTGACTACGGGGCCATTGGCTTTAAAGTTGTGTAAAGGAAGGGCATTTTTTTTTTATATGTTTTAAAAAGGTTTTTGAAATAGGCTTTCTATTTAGGGCGGTGCAAATTTTGCCAAATCACAAACCCATGTGCATCTAACAAAAAAGTTCCCTGGCCAAAGGGGTTGGGGAAAAGGTTTTTTTGGGGGAAGTGAACCACGCTTATCTCTTTCCCCCTTTTAGTAGGTCTTCCTTTTAAAACCCGTAAGGAAAGTTTTTTTATGAAGGCCAAGGCTGTTAGGCTTTAAAAACCTATGAACCCCCCCAAAAATTGGGAGGCCCACTTTCTATTTCCAAAACGGGCCCCTGGGTCCCCTTTGTTCAATTTCCTTTTCTTCCATTTCGGCGGTTTGGGGTGAAGTCCAAAAAGTAA
Source organism: Coregonus suidteri (assembly GCA_036851935.1). NCBI lineage: Eukaryota > Metazoa > Chordata > Actinopteri > Salmoniformes > Salmonidae > Coregonus > Coregonus suidteri. Next base: position 53,193 of record JAGTTL010000339.1, on the reverse strand, counting down.
GGGAAAAAACAGAGTATGGTTAAAAGATTTTACTTTGTTCTTTTGTTTTTTTGCTATTTTTTTTTTGAATGATAATTCAGACTGACTGTTGACCCAAAGGGAGTGTAAATAATAAACAGGGGCTGGAAAAAGGGCCTTTAGTTTCCCAAAAAAAATTTTAAGGGTAAATTTTTTGTTTAAAAATTTTTGAGGAGCAAACGTTTAAAAAACTCCGAGTGTTTCCCAAAAAACCCTCTTTTTTTAACCCCCTTTCACTTTAAAAAAGCTCATTTAATCCAGCGCCCGCCCAGACACCGTAAAAAAGCTAAGTACGTTGTTAAAAGCGTTTTTGTCCTCCCGTCCCACTTTTTAAAAAACAGATTTTCCCTTAAAAAATAGAATCACATGGGTTAATTTGGTCCTTTTGTGACCGTGAAAAACTTCAGAACAAAGTTTTACTAAAAAACCAAAATTTTCCAAAAGGGGTCAAGAGCTGAGGGGTAAGGTGGGTGGAAAAATCAGGCGCAGGGCACCCCAAACTAGTCCCAAAAAAGGGTTTTCTGAAAAAATTTACCAATAGGCCAAAAAAAAAGAAAAAAGGGCCCCCCGACAAAAAAAAGGGGGGGAGCCCAAAAACGCAAAATGTTCGTAAAAAAAATTTAAAAAAGAAAACCCGGTACAAAAAAACGGGAGCCCCAATGGAAAAGGGGGAAAAAAAAACACACAATCTAACCTAAAACAAAACAAGGAAAATTAAGGGGCCAAATAACCAGCACACAAAAAAGGACACAGGTGTAAAAGACGAGAAAGCAATCAAAAACCCAAAAAAACATTTGGGGCGGTTTGGGAAGGGTATACTCTTTGGGGGCGGCAAAGCCCAAAAACCCCGCCCGAACCAGGAGGAGGGAGCAAAATCTCCGGGGAGAATCCCTGAAAAGACCCCCCCCCCTTTTACGGGTCGGCTTTCCAAAACCCCTGCGCCGACCCCCGGCCCCTGCGACGGGGCCGGGGGACCCCGGGGCCCCCGGGGGCGGGGGGGATTCCCCCGGTGGAAAATCAGTCCCGGGGGACGGATCTAGGGTGTCCCTCCTAGGCACCCCGCAAACCCTCCTTTCCCGGAAACCGGACCCCTCCACTCCACGGATACTGGGAAACTCTAATTTCCCCGGGGCCTCGAAATCCAAAATGGTTCCCCGGGGCCCTGAAGCCGGGGCCCCCTCATTGTCCAAAAAGGGGGCGGGGGGGGGTCTCTCCTATCTCATCTTCTTGGAGTGGGCCAATAACCCCCGGCCTGAGAAAAAGACACAAAACGAGGGGTTAAAATTATTGTTTCTCAATAGGAGGTTTTTAACCTGTAAAACCCCCTCCTTTAACCTTCTCCGGACTTTAAAAGGGCCCCCCAAACCGCCGACCCAGCTTTCCCGGGAGGGAAAGGCGGAGGGGAAGGGGGTTTTTGAGTCGAGAGGGCCAAAATCGATTCCCGGGGGTACACCGGTCCCCTCACTGCGGTGGCGATCGGCTTTGGGCCTTTTTTTGACGGATGGCACCTGCAGAAAGGACATTGGGGAGCGTTCCCCCGCCTCCCCCGAGCGCCGAATCCACTCGTTTCCCCCGCAGGGGGGCCTTTTGATTGGGTTCGTTTTTCCAAAGGGGGCCGGGCCGGCTGATAACCTAAAACAACCAAAGGAAAAAGGGGTTTAAAAAATTTGGGGGAGGATTTGGGGGAGAGAGGGTTTTGGGGCCCCTCTGCCCGGGGGTGGAAACCTTTGGGGCCACTCCTCCGGCCCGGGCCCGGCAAAAGGCCTCAGAAACCTACCCCATCCTGATTTTACACATTCAAACCCGCCCATTGCTCTCTGGGGGGGTACCCCCGAGGTATTGGGTTAAACCCAGACCCCCAAAAGGGTTTCCCTGAACCCCCCCCCCAAAATCTGGAGGTAAAATGGGGGGCCTCGGGAGGGGCACAAAACCTTTGGGGACCCCATAGTGAGGAACACATGGGTTTAAATAGGGCCTTTAGCGGTTGTAGGGCCCGTAGGGAAACCCGGGGATTTGGGGGGAGACGACAGGCCTTGGAAAAAACCCATCCAACCCAAAGCCAAAATGGGGGTTTTTCCCCTGGGAAAGGGGGGGGGTCGGTCACAAAATCCACCGATAGGTGGGAACCCAAAGGTTTGTTTTTTGGAACGGGGAGGGGATGTAATTAAACCCCGGGGGAAATGTTAGGCGCCTTACCCTTTGGGGGCACAAACCCAGCAAGGAAAGGGGACATAAAAAAATCAAAATCCCTAAACTAACGTTGGCCACCAAATTTTCACGCTAAGGGGTGCACTGTTCCCCGGCCCCCCAAAACCTGGATTCCAGGGGGGTTTATGTAAAGAGTCAAAAATCAAAACGGGTCAAGAAAACCCCGAGCGGGAAAGTACGTCCCCTTCCCCAAAAAGGACACTCGGGGGTATTAAAAAGGGGCGGTAAAAGCAGTGCCCGCTTTGATTTTTCCGCATGACCCCCCACAAACCCCGGAGCCACCCAAAAAAGACTCCGGAGTATTTTTAATTTGGGTCAAGGACCTCTCCTTTGGGGTCATTTTTTTCCCCCGGGGGCCGGGGCCCGGCGGGGGGGGCTTCCTTTAAAGCCGGGGGGGGGGGCCCCGGGGAAAAAAGGGGATGGGGGAAACTTTTAAAAAACAAACCGGGGGTCAAAAAGGAAACCATGTTTTTTCCCCCCTAGCCGGACGAGGGTTCAATCTCCTAGGGGAAAGGGCCCTATTTTATCAAAGGTTTTCGGGGGAAATGTCAAGGAAATTAAAAGGAAAAGGGGTTTTTGGGGGCCCACCCCCCATCAAGCCCAAATAAGGGGTCCACAAATTTAGGGGCCCTTGGACCTAAAAGGCCCCAACAGGGGTTTTTCCCTGGTCCCCCAACGTCAAAAAAGATTTCGCCGGCCCGGGGAGCTTCTTTGGGGTAGAACCGGGGGGACAAAGGGGGGGGGGGGGGCTTAGGGGGGGGGCGTGCCGGACCGTGTGACAAGGGGCTTTCCCCCATCCGGCCCCGGGCGCGGTTTTTACCTCTACTTGGAATGGGAAAGAGGGATCCGGAAAGCGCCAGCACCGGGGGCCGAGGTGAAAAGGTTTTTCCCGCTTGGCAAATGCCCCGTCCGCCCCAGCCGACCACTGCAAAACCCAACCAGACCCCCCTTTAGCAAAAGGGGTAAAAGGGGGGCTGCAAACCCCGGGCCCAAAAACCGGATAAAAACCCCCGGTATAATTTTGCAAAAACCCCAAAAACGGGTTTCACCCCTTTACATGGTTTGGGGTTTGCCCCAATTACGCACGGCCGGGCCCCTTTTCCTTTTAACCCCTATCTCCACACCAGCCCCCGGACAAAAAAAAACCCCCAAAAAGGGGACGGAAATCCTGGGAAGGAACAGGCATTTCTCTGGCCCGGGCATACCAAAATCTGCTCCAAAATTTTTTCTCAAAACTCGGCGGGACCAGGGGACATGCTCGGCCCTGTGGAAAAAAGTACACTAGGTGTCGTCGATGTAAAACTACCCAAAACCCTGCCCTGCATTTTCCCCCAAAAAACCGGGCAACAAAGGATTGGGAAAAATGAAAGGGGCAAATTTATTAACCCCTATGGCATGACAAAAACTCGAATGACCCGAGGTGGTGCCCAAATGCGGTCTTCCATTTTCCCCCCCCCCTCCCTTGCGTAAACCCGATTTGGTACGCGGCTCCCCGAATCCAACTTTGTGAAGAACTGCGCCCCCGCGTAAAGATTCTTTTCAAAAGTCGCAATCAGTGGGGGAAGAGGTTTAAGTACTTAAAACCGGGGTTGATTGAGACCGATAGTCAATACCCCGGGGGCAAAACCCCCTTTCCCTTTTTCTTCCCAAAAAAACGAAACTCGGGAAACCGGGGAAGTTGGGGGACCGTTTTGTTATTGTGCCAAGGACCGCTATGTTGTTTCCATAGCCGCTTTCTCCCCTTGAGACATTGGGTACACCCTCCGCGGAAGTGGGCCGCTCCTGGGGTTTTGGGGGATCTATCGGGACAACCCCTGGCTATTTAAAGGGGGGTTTGCCGTTTTACCCCGTTTTACTGAACAAGGGCTAAACCTCATACTCAGGGGGAAAGCGCATTGGGGGGAAATTGGTTTTGGGGGCCCTTTCCGGGTCGCCCCTAAAAGGGGAAAAAACCAGACAATCTCCCTACACAGGGGGAACCCCTCCCATAATAAAGCCCTTTTGTTGCCCCGCAAAGGTAGGATCCTGGGTGCTTAACCGGGAAAAACCCCAGCCAAACCCCGGGGAAACGCAGGAGAGTCAATCAGATAAAAATGGGAAAGGTCCCCCTCATGAAACCCCCCGGGGTCGTCCCTCTTTTAAGGGGGGGTGCTGTGACCCTTTTCTGATCGCCCCGACCCCCGGCCGGGTGTCTAGGGGTGAACCCGAAAAGGGGGGGGTTTCCCACCCGGGCCCAAGGGGAATTCCTTAACTTATAAAAAAAATCACGATTTAAAAAAAAATTTTCCCCGCTGCCTGAACCCCACTGCGCCTTATGCTGGGGAATTAGGGGCCCCCTGGAAATCTCCAGGTTTACTCATGTGGGCCAACAGAAAGCTCTGGGTAAATGGGCGCCCTTTCTCCCCCGGGAAAAGACTCCCCCCGTTTCGTAAACCTTTTTTGTCCCCCCCTCCCCCGGGGGAAAACCCCCCCGCACCTGGCCGGGGTTTTGCCTCCACGGCCCAGTTGGTGCCGGTAAAAAATTTTTGGGGTTTTTTTTTTTTTGTTTTTTTTTATTTCCCCCCCCCCGGGGGTTTTCTTCCCCCCTCTCTCTAGCGCCCAGCACCCCCAGCTCCCCTGGGAATCCCCGGGGGAAGGGGCTGGGGGTGGAATGGACGGGCCCCCACTCGGGACGTCCGCGGGTTAAACCCGCAGGGTCGAGACGGATGGAGATGTTTTACCAACTGGTCGAAGGTTGGGGGTGTCCCCGCAGGCCGCTCACGACGAACCCTCCTCCCGTTTAGGTACACCGGTAAATGGTCGAAGGGGGGCCCCCTCTATCCACCCCCATCCGCCCCTAGAGGGCCGGAACTCCAGGGCGAACTTTTCCCCATGGCCCTCCCCCTTCCCCTGCGGGGGTGGAAAGACGCTCCCCCGCCGCCCCCCCCTCCGGGGGGTGATGAAAGACAGCCCTTTAAGCGGCGGGGAGAAATCCGGTAGGGATGGGTTTTCGGGTTATTTCCCCCCCATTTTGGCGTTGGCCCACTCCACCCCTTGCCGGATAGACAGGAATGAGGGCGGAGACCCCTCTCTTTCCCCGAGGGCGCGGGGGTATTGGGAGCCAGGTAGAGGTTCCAAAATGCAGGAGGAAAAACCCCGCACACCCAGCTGCAAAAAACCGGCCCTTGCCCCCCGGGACCCCGGGGGCCGTATGCCCTGGGTTCCGGTTTCTGAAGAGGGGGGACTGGCCGTTGGGGGAAAAGGATGGGGGGGGGAAAAAGGCGGGGCACCTCTCCCTCACACCGGCGCAAGGTTTGGGCACCTCGTTCATTGGGGGGGCCCCAAATTTCCGGGGTTTATGGTTTTTTCTTTACGCTGGGTTCCCATCCTCCGCGACTTGGGGGGCCGCCACTGCTCCTGCTGAACCCCTGAAAGGGGTGTTTTCGGGCCCAAAACTGAGGTGTAAGGGGTTGGAAAATCAGGCGCCCGGACACCGAAGCTAGGGCCAAAAAGTTTCTGAAAATTTTAACCCAAAAGGCAAAAATACAGAAAACGGCCCCCGGCCCAAAAAAACAGAGGCCCAGCAAAAACGCAAAAAATGTGCGTAAAACAAAAAAAAACAAAAGAAAAAAGGTACAAAAAACCCCAAACACCAAAGGACAGGCGAAAAAAAACACACAATCTAACCCAAGCAAAACAAGGAAATTATAGGACAAGGAATCACACCCCAAAAGGACACAGGTGTAAAAGGGGCAGACGAAAGCAATCACACCAAGAAAACATGATCGGTGGGGGGGGCTAGTACTTCCCCGGGGGGCGGCGAAAGGGGGAAACCTCCCAACCAAGGAGGAGGAGCAAAATCTGGCAGAATCCCTGAAACAAAGTCTTTGCAATACAAAAAAAGGGAGTGGTTTTAAAAATAGCTTAAAAAGAAAACCCCAATTGGAAATGTTATTAAAATAAACCCGTACAAGCTATTAGGCCTAGTATTCTATAACAATATTGAAATACATTTCATATTTTCATGGTTCGAATCAGTTGAGTTTAATTTTGTTTGCTTGTAGTACTACTGTGACGTGTAAATTATCTCTCACACATATTGTTTGCCTCATGTGCAAACACTAAATTCAAAACTAAGTACTGATTTCAAAGCTGTTGTACCCCCAAAACGTTATTAAATTCACTATAATTGTCTCTCCCTCCTCAACATCTCTCATCACTGAACTGACTCCTAGGTGAATGATCATTAGAACGAGATCTCAAAGAGATACACACTATTTATAAAAGAGGTGAGCCAAGATGATCTTCGGTGTGAGAGGGTTTTATTCTTTTCTCGCTTGTATTACCCAGCAACTTTGAGAAGTTAGGTGGTTTAACAGTCTAATTGGCTATCAGATGATAAGCCAGACGCGAACTATAAACTTGTCCCTTAGTGCTACACATGGCAAAGTTTAGAGTTTGCTTTTGTCCAAAGAATTGAATGGGAAGACCACGACAGAAATACAACAGAAACTGAATTCCAAGCCTACAACAGTGAAGACGGCATACATGCTATTAGACTGAAGAACAGAGCTGAATATTCCAGAAGCATACATGGATACACAAGATGCACGTGAGCTAAGAGAAAAAGAGAAAGACAACAAGAGACCATGACTAGATCCTATGCAACACTCTTTACTACACTGACCTCCAATATCAAATCCACCGTAGAAAAAAGTGAAAGGAGGACACAATTTCTAGTCTATGTCGAATTTTTACTCTGCAATCCAAGACCCGTGACTATTTAAAAATACTAAACAAGACGCCAACGGTCTGCCAAGTGATCCATCATAGAGCGGAAAAGCTTCCCAAAGAACGATTGATAATTTATTGTTATATTTGTCATAGACCAGTTGCGTGAGCGAGCACAAGGAAAACATAACGTTCCTAGATCCACGAGCAAAGAAACTAGCAATCTCCTTAAAAATAATGACGCTTGGTGAGAAAATGTAGCTGAACTTCAACGTTACTAAAGCATCGCAGAATATGGAATCTGGAAACTCCAAGTGTAAGAGAAGTAGAGGAAGAGGACATTAGGGACGAATAGCAAATCCGTCAAACAAATCCTGGGAATAGAGAGGCTCCGTTCAGTCAAAGACCAATCTAAGCATGACGTGATCGATGTGTACGAATTGCTGACTTGAGTGTAAACAAAGATTGTTATGGACCCCCCAAACGCAATGCACATCCTGCCTATCATTATGTGCCCTAACAAGGGAGCATCAGTACTGAAAATGGCCAAGTTTACTGGACTGAGAAGACTGCCAGGAGAGAACTCGTGGCAACGCATTCATACAACGAAGGCAACGAGAAGAAAGGGAAAGAAAGGCTTGGGTTAACGTGAGTCCTAAGCCAAAGAATAAAAATACTTAACCGTATCGAACACAATTAATGAACACTTTGCCAACCCCCCCACCCCCCCCCAACAAAAAAAACAGGATTATGTTATAAATTGTTAACGACCACACCCACAATTGTAACCTCAGTTTTCACAGTCGAGTAGACCCATCTCAATGTTACTGTGTATATGTTTTATTGTTCACATATTACTCCTACAACATCCTGTTTAGACTGATGCTAGGCGGATTGAGAGATCTTAGAAAAAGGAAATACCTTCAATTTTTATATTGATAAAACAGCAGTACACACAGATATTTGTCCCTTGTTCAGGAACTAGTTATGTCGTGACAGTGACTTTGAAATTTTGGAGTCACAATGGGGAACCCATGGCCTATTTCTAGATACACATCGGATCACTAACTTAGCTGGTAGTTTTGTGACGCTCTCAAAAAAAGAAAAATCTACCCCGAGTTTAAAGGCAAAACATTCTCGAATCCACATCTGTCACAATGAATAGGAGATGGAGTCCTAAAGTAACTGTTAAACTTTGACAATGCTGACATTTCCATCATTTGTAATAGTGTGTATGGACCATCTAACTCTCAATTGCTCCAAAATATATAACCCTATTTTGCCCAATCATTTACCAGAAAAGTACGAATATTTATTAATGCAACAATACCAGCATTATTCTACATTTCTCTCAAGATGATTTGTAACGAAACAACATGATTAGACTGCTGATCGTTTTACCTCCTAGAATAAGAATCAAAAGAAAAGCTCTCAAAATAGCTATATCATCAACAACATTATGCATGGAAGGATCATCTCTGTTTGAGTGATATGCAATGTGCGTTAATTTCAATCCCGGAATGGCAAAGAGTTTATGCCATGGAACCAACAAAAACTATAGTCAAACGACAATCTACAGAATAGATTTACTATTCCTACATTCCCCCTTTTGTTAACAATTTGTATAGAATTCAGATCATCGAGTTGGCAATCACTTTTCTGATCATGACATTTTATTTCCCTGAAATTAACAAAGCTACTAAAAAGTAAAAAAGATATATTCGAGTATATATGGAATTCAAACAACACCTTCTTATGTAAGATCCCATAATTTCATTCGAGAAACATCACAATCCGTTAGCCAAAAAGATATTTTTGCTACAAGAAAGTAGATAAATTATTCAAAAATACATAAAGTCAGAGTTGTAGCCATTAAACATGCCAAAAGCTGTCAAGCACCTGAAAGAAACCTTAGAAAAAAGTTGAATGAACAAAATAATAGACAAGTTTTTCCTAAGAGAAACGATCATCTATCTCAAAGACAAGACAAGAATCATGTCTCAAATTTTTCCAACGAAGAATATATAACCTGACTTTAACATTACACGGAACTCCTTTGCACGGGTCGCTTTTGTCAGATCAAGAGCAAAAATGGCTTGTAAGAGGGGGAAAAGGAACAGCATTCATATTTTATTTGTGCCATTGGTACACAGAGAAACGGCAAAAGAAAATCTATAACGAACACTCAAAATGAATGTGATAGTATTGTGCAAGAATTACAACAATCAACAATTTGTCATATCCTATTTATGTCAACCAAACCCTTTAACAACTCACAAATTTCAGTAAAGATGGGTTGTGAAAGTGCTACATTTGTGTACCACTTCATATGATGTCCCTTTATTGACAATGATTTACACAACTCAATAGTAATGTCCGATTCACACTGTAGTCCCATCGATGAAAAACAGCAATTAGAGTCCGACAGGCTCTGCCATTCCAGAAAGAAGAGGAAAATCACCTGGCCCTGAATGGCCGTCAATTGAATATAATAAGGCACATTTTCGGTGAGTTACTAAAGAATATCCCATTTTATACAAATATGTTTACAAGATTCAAACAAAAGAATGACATTTGACTCGAAAGATAATCGCCCAAACGATTGACAGAAGACAGTACATGTGACAGATTATATCATATATCCCGGATTAAAGATGGTCCATTCTGTGCCTTTGGCTAATAACACGACCTTCTGGATTTTTCGCGGTATTTGTTTAGTACATTGTGAATGGGTAATCGGTATCGTGATACTACAACCTGGTGTCGATATATTGAAGTGAAAATTCTGATAATATGTGTTATACCACTGGCACCCCGATTCGGAACACCGTGGTCAGGTATCTTAGGGCAACATCATGCAAAATTCTTGCATAGGACCAAACAAAAATTAGCATTTCTTATTGGGTCAATTCAATCTTACCAACACATTCATTGCGCTCCATTTCCTTGTGTTCCGATTTCGTGCCTACTGTGACCACAACCCTAGCTTGATTCCTCCGATGGGTGAGGTACGGCTACAAGTTTTTTTGCGAGAACAGGCAAGCTAGATGATGCTGTTCTCGGCCCCGCATACTTGCGGCAGAGTTTGCAACGGCCGCAGCCATGATGGCGTGGACGAGATATTAGTGAAAATTTACCAGATATATTACTATTATCAGTTGTCCCCAAACATTTGAAGATGTATCCATAGTATTTCCTACACAATTTTCACTTATAGTGTATTAAAGTAGATCAAATTGTATTTGTATGTATTTGGTCGCATATCCTTGCACACAAATGACTACATCAAGCATTATGACTCTAGAAACATTATTGGAAATGCACATCAAACACCTTGTGGTTTGCGTTTATATTTTTCGGAATTATGCTTTGTGTCCAATAGGGAAACAAGTGATGGTGAATTAGTAATTATGTATTTTTTGGAGTCAACTTTATCATCACTAAGAAATAACCGGTCACTGCCAAATAATGGAAACCCCATCTGTTAAGGGGGAAAGGGGGGTTGAATTTTGACCTGAATGGTTTAAGGTGCACTCAATCCACCTTTGAGAGCAAAGGTAAATGCAGAAAAAAAAAATGTTACAGACAATCTGCTTATTTTGTTTGTTCTTCTACAGATCCTCCCCATGTCCTCAAGCTCTGCAGGAACAAGAAGCATTCTGCTGCAAGGGGCGAGGGTGCAGTGGCTATCCGACACGGCACCGGTCACTGTTCACCCCGCATGAAACCAAGAAATTACACCTGCAACCAAAAAAAAAACTCCCCCTCGCAACCCTGCCAAATCAGCCATCACCAAACCTAGCCATGCCTCATCCTAACCAATCTCATTCCTCTCTTTCCAACCCAAACCGTCACAAAAATTCAAACCAAGTACCCATGGCCTTTTTTTATTGTAATTCTTAAGAAAAAACCATTAATGCTATGAATTTTTCTACGGTTGGTCGTAGAAAGAGAACGAAGAACAGCGGAATGTGTTTGTAATTCAATCTGCGTGCGAGAACACATTCAAAAATTGTGGTTGCGCGGTGTGTACATTATGTGACGCAAAATGTGAGTAAGTCAGTCTATCCCCTTCTACTTACCACACTTTGCCGCTTGAAAAGGATGAAACCAGCAATCGGGCTGATACATTAAATTGGTGACGCACACAATAATCTGGGTATCGGGAGTGCAGTTGACAAGTATGATTGATAAAAAATTTAAGACAACATCAAACAAATAACCTGCAAACAGATTGTGTGTGTGGTGTTTGGCCAGATCGGGGATTAGTTTGTTTTTCCCTGTCCCCTTACTTGTAAAAAATGTCAAACCACAGAGGTGTAGTTTTGCCATGTGACTTCTCCCACTTCCAGTAAGATGTTTAATATCACTTGATCAGTGAGAGGTTACAGTGTTTGATTAGTCTACAAATAGGGACGAATGAAAAAGTGCATAAGAAGAGCTTTCAAAGAGCATGTTATTTGTCCTAAACAATAATGCAAATTCGTGTAAATTCTCCCGCTTCAATCGTGGATTTAAAAATCATTCAATACGAAAACTAAAAATGAATCTACAGTTTTCAGTCCTTCTACAAAGTATAGTTCAAGACTAACATGGGCTCAAGCTAAAAGCGCATACATATACCAGAACTTCGAAGATTATATAAAATACAGTTTTGTCCATCATGCTCAGGAATAGGAATGATAAAGTGCTATAAATATAGTGGCGCAGCTGCCATAAAATGGCCATTAATAGACAAACATGTACAGTGGAAGTCCTGTTGCTTACATTTACAGGGTGGCCAACCCTGCTACAACATGATAAGAAAGGTAAAGTGTAATGATGTTAAGAGAATATTGTGTTTGTTACAAATCTAAAGACAGCAAGCACGCAGTAAGTGTTTATGAAGTGTATTACCCTGGCGGATTCATTTACCGACAAATACATCACCAACAACAGCAAAAAAAGTAACAGCTGCAAAAGTATTTGACCTACCGTTGAAATTAAAAACACATACTGTTCCTAAAAGCCAAAGCCCAATTTATAAGTTTAAAAGGGCCAATTACAACGCAAGTTTTTCATCTGAATATCAAAATATTTATACTATCTCTGGTGGATAAACAGATGAAGTAACCATTATAGTGATTGTTTGTACAAATTAAAAATGGGTGTGTCAAAAAGAAACAAAAATAGCTTCTTAGCAAAACGCCATTATCTCACAGCAATAATTAATTTGCTAATGACTGTCTTAGGAGTGGTCTAATAGAGAGGCCATATTTGAGTGACCATAATGGGAGAGAATGTGTAACCTGCAAACGAGCTTTAATATGTAGAGGGGAGGGCAAAGCTCATCATATATGTTATTGGACTATTTACCTGATACACAGGCATTCCCAAAAAAACCCCACCAAGCCAAACACAGCTTCGAAATTGTAGGATGGAATTTTACAACAGCATCTTCACCTAAGTAGCCTTATCATAAATGTTCACAATTTCAACAGTATTATATTCCAAACCTCATATAGTGGAAATATAACGTATATAAAACCACGGACAATCACGTTTGACAATGCACTGCCAACTTAAAGCTTTTTAGTGAGCTGGTTGAACATGTTGGGGTATAAAAGAGAGACAGCTTTTTTAAAAAATCAAGTGAATCACAAACGTAATATGTTGAGGACGCCACTATCTATTGGCTATTTAGCAAAGTGAATATCTGATTACACATGACTTAGGGGTGTTGCTTTTCTATAATCTTGACAGATTCCAATTACTCAATATTAGTTTGCTCTGTGCAATTTCGACCAATTAATTGAACTCCAAATAGGATTGTGTTGGACAACAATTCTTCCGCAATTTGAGAAATGCCTCATCTAGTGTGGGAAGTTGTCACTGGTGTGTGTCATCTGATATGTTTCACCAAGTCCCCACGATTTGAAAGTATGTCATAAGTATGGTCGACACCATTTTCCTTATAAGTGTATTAGTAGTCCAAATGATTTGGTATTTGGTCGCATATTCCTTGCGCACACAATGCATTGTCACAAACTTACACGGGTTTCCTTTCAAATGTATACAGAATCATGCATACCCTTTCCTACTTCAAGGTCCCAGACTAAATGCAGTAATTTGGGTATGTCATTTTACAAGCTCATATTGAAAAAATCAGGGTACCGATACCTTAGAGTTTAAAACCAACACAACAGCTTTACGATGAAAGTCCTCTGATTTGACAATCTCGCTACATCAATACATCTTATATGGTCTTAAGCTCCCATGTCAACACGCCATATAGACAACTTCAAGTGCATGAAAGCATGGTGGCCTAAGCGGGTTGCACAATTTTCGTCTTAAATAACCTTCCATAGACTTAGGTCAACATGCCTGCCAACCAACTCAAGTAGTATAGTCTATTCCGCTGTCACAATAAATGAGAGTGGCATTATTGAGGTTGGCAGACTGTGAAGTGCGCATGAGGTACTAATGTGCAAATTAAGTCGAGGGGGTTATTGAACTTTTGTATGGAATAAACGTTGCCTCATTGATGTTATGGTCGTTAGTCAAAGAATTGCTTATGACAAAATCTCGAGAGTCCTGATATAACTCGATCACATAGAAACATGGGACACATTAACTCGAATAGCCTGTAGCTTTGTGACAGATTGCTTTGCTATTCTTATCACTTTTCACTACAAAGCCAGATGCAGACAGTGTCAAAGTAAAAAAAAACACGTTTACATTAAAAAACAGGGAGCAGACGAACGAACAGTCAAGGATACAGTGCAAGATGTCAATACTACACCCGGGTGGATGTGACAGGTACAGAAACGGCACTGCAGGCTCACGGGTCCTAACTCGTCATGTGCAGTCGAATGTGTCAAATCCAGGAAACTAATAAAACAGGCACTTGACAAAGAACGGGATACAGTGGGAAACACCGCTGTGGTATAGACTTTACGAAGTATCACTGTCGACTGCGAACAATGCAATCTTACCTTTGCAGGTATATATAGTGGTTGTTTACAACTACTTAGTAACATTGAGTGCTATCTTTGCATCATCCTCTGTTGCATGATTTTGTACATATGGATGCTAACAAGAAGCGCATTATTTTACTGAATGAAGAAAAGAACAAAACACCAAAGACAGTGTGACTGATGTTCAAATTCAGGACGAGCGTCAACACACCGCCTACCTCTCATACAACACTAATCATCAAAGAGCCAGGTGGGGACACTGTCTCTCAGGCAACAATTCTACAAGGAATCTTAGGCTTAAATGACATTGATAATGAAATTGAACTTCGAGTGTAACACTGCGTCACACCTGATTGGGTTAAGAAGGCAGCCAAGCAAGGCCTTTTTTTTTCTGTATCCCTCAGGAAAACTGGTGCAATAGTTACCAGGTAGAACAAGGACATTGATAGAATCTTCTTTATATAATCGTAAAACGTAGTCTGTCTTAGACATTTTCTTTGATTTAGCTCGCTACTCGGTAAACCAAGTGGTGGAAAAGTACTTAACATTGTCATCTGAGAGATAAAGTAAAGATCAAACCCATAAATAGTAATATGACTCAAGTAAAAGTGAGTCACCCAAGTAAAAATACTACTAAGTAAATATCTGAATATTTGGTTTAAACTGGACTGGCTCAAATGTTACACTTCAAGTATCAAAAGTACCATATTTGCCATTTAGAATTCTCTTAGTAAATTATGCAAAACCCAGACTGGGCACCATTTATCTTTTTATTTTTATGACGGAATAGCCAAAGACAACACATCAACACTCATACATAATTTACAACAAAGCATTTATTTTTTAGTGATCGCTCCAGATCAGGAGGCATATAGGGATGCCAGATGGATAAGTTCTCTTGGAGATAGTGTAGTGAATTAAGACCATTTGCTGTCAAAATTGTAATGTAGATCCTTTTGGTTGTCCCGGGAAAATTGATATGGAGTAAAAAAGTACAATTATATAATATTTAAGGAATGTCGTGAAGTAAAAGTAACAAAGTTGAGAAAAATATAAATAGTAAGTAAAGTAGCAGATAACACACACCACAAAAAACATTTAAGATATTTGACTTAAGTACTTTAGCACCACTGCGACGGAAACCTGGTGTCAAAGCAAAAAACAATGGTAAAAATTATAGCTGAACAATAGTGACAAGTGGGCTAGTAAGAATCACAGGAGTCCAGAACAGATCTTCTGCTCTGAATAACAACTAAAGTGTGAAGGAATGGGCAAGACATCCATCCTGTCTGCTGTGGCCCAATGCCTACTATAACCTTGTGTACCAGGTCATACCCTCTAGCTCCCTCGGTTTTAGACAAAGTGTGACGATGACGCATAGAATAAATAAGGGAACAAAAACTTGGTCGAAGGAGGAGGTAGTCGGGTCAAATCATATGGCGTCGGGTAAAGCTTGGCTTTATAACATATGCTTGGGCTTTGTCGGTTGACTATAAAACTATGTAATTTAGATATTGTAGTAAAGGTAGTGTGTTAGTATTTCCAGTGGTATTTGTATGTAAAATTTTGTAGGTAAGTATGTATATCAGGACACATGTGACCCGTGTGACGAAGCTAGCTATCCAGGCTAACCCAAACCACCTGGAACTACTGGCAAGTACTGACTATAGACGGTATAAGATTTTTTCACACCTGAGAGTGCCTGAATTAAACACGCCAGCTGCATGCCTACTATTACATACAACTATTGCCTACCTATTCACTGTTTTCCTAACCGTCATTTACTGAACACGTTAAACAGTTAGGTAGACAAGTGCTACTGTGCTTGAAATTTAGCTAGCTTGTTGCTACCCGTGATCAGCTACTAGTAAACAATAAGCTGAACGACCAGAAAAGCGAGAAACTAGAACAGCGACATGGGCTATGAAGTCAGTTCAGTGCATAGCTTTGTACACTTCGGCTTGCTAACTAGTAGGCTTGCTAGAGGTAGCTCATAACCTACATTATGTTTTTTTATTATATTATATTACATATGGATAGCCCCAAGTCGTTCAGACAATTACGGGACATGTAATTGGTGGACTATTGTAACGTTAGTTGGGCATCTACATCTACTTGTTCGTGGCATGTGAAAGAGAGGGGTTCTATCTTTGTCTGAACATCAATGCTAGCTAGTTTATCACTACTCATTCTAGCTAAACACTAACTGGCTGATAAAGACAGTGAACAGACGGACTCGCTCAGCTGTCAGGCAGAACACCCCAACGTTAGAGACCGACACGGACACGAAACGTGATACTGCTATGCGTTTGATACACTGTCGTGGTTTGGTGATGGCCAGAGTAATTGGCCATGCTAAAACCCGTGTTTGTTGAGGTCCAGGACCTAGCTAGCTGGCTGTATGGCGTCCCTTAGTGACGAGGATGCCCGGAACCGATTTTCAATAAAACTGTGCAAAACCTTAGTTATGCTATCTGAATAAACTAAAGTTAGATCTATTCCTAGAAAATAAACACATGACACCGCATGTATATTTCAAACAATATAGATATTCTGTCAGGTGAAAGCTTGGAAGAATGAGTTAATATTATTGGAGCTTACGTGGCTTGAGGTAGGGCCCCAACAGCCTCTTCCTTATCCCAGATGTTTAGTATCATTTCTGATCCGATCATCCTCTGCATTAATGTAGACCATCTGCCTGCAGCCTTCACATGCCCTGCTAGCCTGTTATTCTCTCCTCAATCCGCACAAGGCTACACAGACGCCTACACAAAGACAACAACCGCGTGGCTGCTATGCACTCATCTAACTGCGTGTACCCTGTCGACGCCCCACCCACGTGGAGTTCCAGATATCTCAGGTCAAACCTCATGGAACTGACATTCTGCTGCCAAGCGTAACGGCAAGAGTTCATCTCACACCTAAATGTATGTACCACTCACATATCCCTCGAACATTCTTAAGGCGCTGTCGACAGGAAACATGGATTACCATAGAAAACACTGGCTGCTCCGTGCTCTTCAGTCCTCGTCATGACCAATAGTGTTTCATATCAACTGTCAAGTGCATGACCCCGAGAATCTCTGGTCAGGCAGAAATATGGTTGGCACACAGGATCCTACATCTCTCCCAGTGAGCACTTCTACACATTTTTATTCGCCCTGACCCATCTGTCTAATACTCCTCAGTTGAATTCCATGCTGTCGACAGGTCAACTACCCATATTACAGCTTAATATCCTATGTCAATCTGATCGCCCCGCGGATTCCCCTATGGGAAGAGTTCACTACCATGAGCTTGACGCCTATGATAAGTTTACCTTTCCTGAGATGAAACTCCAACCCCAGCACAGTCGTTCTAAGGTGGGGATTTCCAACCTCCCTACGTGCTACATTTGACCTCATTTCTCCTTGCAATCCTTCTATTACACTCCACATCTCTCTATTGACTTGCACCTCTCACCGTCCCCACACCCTACTACACAAGGCGAGCAAATACGCTTGAGCCTCATCTTTACTAGATGCTGTTGTATCTCACTAATCTCACTGATGTGCAAACTTCCCCATCCATGTCTCCGTACCACTACATATTGTATCCTTTTACTCTCTCCCTCATCCATACACACACTACACTCACCTCTGCCACTACACAGATGGTACATACTGCCGATCGCAAAAATAAAAAACCTTAATCTCTCATCTACTCTCTTCCGCTAACTACTCTCCTCTATCCATCCTATATCTCTTTCCCTCTGCTCCATCCTTCTGCACCTTCCAATCTCCTGATTCTGCCTCCATCACACCCTCCTCAATCCACCATTTCTGCATCCATTTGAATAATAACTCTCTTGTACCCCTAAGCCTCCCTACCGGACTCGGTCCTGCCCCTCCAGCGTGCGTGTCGGCTTGATGAATCATTGGCGAGCTCACAGACAACACGAGCTCCGGACAGCTGAGCGAAATGGAAGAACAACTAGACTCCCTAGCGCGACCTGGCATCTTTTCACTCCCATCCTCTCTACATTTTCTTCATACTGATTTCTTGCTGGGGACACGAGCCACTTTCCTACCACCACTAAATTCCAGCATCACTCAACTACCTAGGAGCTCTTTGCCACAAACATTCCCTACCATGCTGAAAAAATCCCCCACCCCCCCCGACACCCCACCCCCCCACTCCTCCCTCACCTGTGGATGACTTCGTCAACCCTTTTACGAACTGAAGGTTGACGACATCCGAAAAATCCTCAGGTTGTTAAGTCAAAATGACAGCCTGCTGGTCCAATGCTCACACTGACCCTGACCAACCCTATGCTTTGTACACTTCTTTCTCCCTCTACATCTCCCAGATTAAACTCATTTGGACGTGTGACTTGTGTGACAGATGCCGCCCACAACCATGCCCCGCATTGACACCTATCCCCATCCATCTCTTCCTCCAGAACCATCTCCGGTGAACCTTCTCCAACTTACCATCACCATCAGCTGATCAACTCAATCCTTGACCGCTGTGGTCTATGTCACCTTCATTCTTCAAGAGAGCGAAGACAGTTGCAACACCCTTCGCAAAAGACCAACCACTCCGAAAATCCCTCTGATGCTTCAACAACTACAGACAATTAAATCCTGCATTTTTTTCTCTCCAAACTATTGAAGCGTTAAAATGGCCGTTCTTTAAGCCAACTCTCTTGAACTATCTCTCTCATAATGACCTTCTTGAATCCAAACCGTCAGGTTTCAAGACTGGTCTATAAATAACTAGAGACTGCATTCATTATCATGTTTACTTGGAAGGCTCTCCCGCACGTGCTAAAGCTAACATCTCTCTCCTCCTGCTCTTGTCCTTTCTAGACCTTTCCTAGCTGAGCTTCTGATACTGTTAACATCAGATCCCTCACTCCACCCTGCATCCGAGTCTGGGCAATACTCCGGCTTGGCATCACTACATTGGATTAGCGTCCTAAAGCCTACCGGTCCCTCAAAAATCCTACCAAGTGGACGTGGCGAGAAGCTGTATCTACCGCACCACGTTATTCTCACCACTGTGTGTCCCCTCAACGGGCTCAGATTCTATGCCACTCAATCCTAATCTCGACTATACACCACAAGTCATTGGCATCTGTGTGTTACATATAATCCTCACATGGACCCTCCTATCATTGCTAAACGCTGACGACAACAACAACTAATCTATCTCCTTTCCACCCTTCTGTAACCAGGTGGGCGAATCGCATCTCTAGGCATGTCTGTGCCATACATATCAGATATGGATAACGGCACCCCACAAACTCAAGCATAAACCTTGCGCAAGATGACTGCATCTTCTCACTCCCGTATGAAGGACTAGCCTGTTTCCATGATCCGCCAATGCAGGTTGACATCAACTCAGCTTGTGTCCTCCTACCCAGACGTGCGAAGAGACTTGGGCAGTGACCCTGGACAAAACAAACACTGTGTAATCACACGCTAACAATCAAATGCGGTGACCCGTTCCCTGTGGTTCATGTGCTACTACAACAGTTCGGAAACACGAGTACGACCACTAAGCTTACACCGGAAAGCGGCACAGGTCACTACTCCAGGCAACTGTCATCTCCCGTCCTGGATTACTGTAACTCTCTGTATGGTGACATGTGTGCTCGCCTGGCCTGTGATGCCATTGAACACCCCATACACAACCTCATACATAATGTGTGTCAGCCCAGTCTGGTGTATGTATCAAACCTTCGTGCAAGTTCCATCTCACCGATCACCACCTCTCCTCTGACCTCGTGCACACGTCCCCATGGCTATCCCCAGTTGACTCGCCAATCTGCTACAAAAGACCATGTGCATATGTCCTACGGAGACTAGTGAGGGGAACGGCAACCTCAAGTTACCTTCAGGCTCTGACTACAGTACCCTCACACCCAACGAGGGCATTAGTCGTTCAATAACCACCTCTGCCTAGCTTGCCTCCACCTACCTGTACTGCGGAAGCATATAGATTCCCAAGCTCAAGCCAAGTCAAAACTTATTTCAGCTGCTGACTGTAGCAACCCCAATGGTGGAACACAGCTCCCATCACGAAGATCCGTAAGAGGGATACTTGTTCCAACCAATTTAATGGGGGTATGCAGAGCCGCGAACAGTTTTGTACCTGTGAGGCTGGCGGGAACTATGCTTCCGCATAGGTAGGGGAGCAAGCAGGCCCAGCAGGTGATGAAACGCAATGCACTCGTTTGGTGTAGGGACTGTGATCTAGCCTGAAGGTACAGACAGGTGCCGCATATCCCCTCACAGCTCGCGTAGGCAAAGCACCATGGTTCTTATGTAGCAGATGCGGCTTCAAACTGGAAGCAGTAGGACTGTGTGCGGAAGGAGCGTGGGTGACACGTCTGAGAGCTCACTTGCGAAAGGTTTGAATCCACCAGACGGAGCTGCAACAAGTCATCTGGTCATGAGTTTGTAGTAGTTTTAAATGGCACAGGCAGTGTAGCCAGAACACCGATATTACAGTGTATAAGTCCAAGACGGGAGGATGACAGTCGCCTGATTAGGACCTGTGCCGCTTCTGTTTAAAGGTCAGGGTACGTACTCATCACCCAATGAAATAATTGGATAGATCACATGACCTAACAGGAAATCGGTCCCCGAAAAGTGAAGGTTATCGGGACAGAAACGACAGGGTGTATCTGTCGCAGGGTCCAAGCCAAGGCTCTTCGCAACCCTGTGAGGAGAGACACAACGGAGTTGTATCAACCAGGGATGTGCGAGATCCATGGACACAGGACAGTCTTCCACGGGCGGAAGATACACTCCACTCTTGCCAAGGTTCAGCATTGAGAGGGTGTGATCCGTTAGACAACAAGAGAGACCCAATACTGATATGTCATTCCCTGACTGCAGAGCTGCGATTCGTCACACTGGTTATAAAGAAAGTAGGGAAAGTGAAGAAGAACTTCAGTTGTGTGTCGTCAGCGTAGCAAATATATAGGAAGCGAGCCACATGTGAGGATATAACCAGAAGCCACAAGTGAACTTGGTGTATAAGCGAGAATAGGAGAAGGGCCTAGAACTAGAATCACCTAGAGGGACACCGAGTGGTGATAACACGAATCTGGTGCGTAGACAGGCTTACTCGCCACGTCCACTTATGACGTAAGCGACCGTGGATCAGAGTAGGACCAATCCAAGAGTGACCCGCCGGAGTGGCCAGCTCTGAGAGAGGTTGAGAGGATGATCTACATGGTTCACAGTATCAAAGCCAGCAGACAGCTATCTATACACGGACCAAGAGCAGAGGAGACGAAAGCAGATTAGCTTTAGCAGTGCGTGACGGAGCCTCCGTACACAGATAAGATCAGTCCTCAAGTTATAATGACCAGTCTTGGACAACCTTACTGGGTTCTTGATGATCAAGAAATATGTCCTTCTGAGAGAGGAGATAGCAAGAGCAGTTGGTCTTAAAAGACGGCACGCTCAATAACTTTTTTGCGAGAGCAAAAAGATGGATACTGGATCTGTAATTTGTTGACATACAGAGGGAATCGAGTTTGGTACTTTTGTGAGAGAGGGGTGAGGCAACTCTCGCTCTCTGAAGCAGCGGAAGGATAAGCCAGACGGTCCAAGGATGAGTTGATCAGAGAGTATCATATACGGTAAGAGGAGGAGGTTACACCGAGATGGTCTGGAGAAGAGAGGAGGGAGATAGGTACTTCATAGCGGGCAGGTTGTGGAGGACGGCTGCCGTCACACGTCGCAAGACATTTTATCTGGTGGAATGAAGGGAGAAGAAGATCACAGTGCATAGGGTAAGGCAATGTGTAAGCAGGACCAGCAGTGTACCACTTTGACTTAACAACACGAGGATCGGATGTTCGTCAGACCTCTTTATCAAAATGGGTGACGAAGTCATCACAGAGTGAGGGAGGAGCGGGGGGGGTGAGGGGTGGGGGAGATTCAGCATGTAAGAAATGTGCAAGTGAGCTTCACTCGGGTTTAGAGGAGAAACAGATGGCTTGAATTTTAGAGTGGTAGAAGTGGCCTATAGCAGCAGAAACATGATGAGAACATGTAATACAGAGGAGGGAGTGAAAGCATGCAGGTCCGCATAGGAACGTCTGAGATTTTCATTCCATTTCTAGCATCACAGCTGCCCGGCAGCTCTGTTTCTGTGACAGCTAGTGTCACAATGATTACATCAAGCCACGGACAGCTGGGGAGGACGAGCCGGCCGGGAGGATAGGGACATAGACAATCAAGGTATTCAGAAAGGGAAGGATCAGGTAAGGGTTGAGGAAGGCAGAATCAATGAGAATTGGAGGGAGAAGGTGAATTGAGCAGAGGGAAGAGATGACGGATGGAAAGCGAGAGTAGCGGACTAGAGAGATCGAATGTGTATTGCGACGGCATAATACCATCTGTGTAGGGGCAGAGTTGAGTAGTGTTTAGGAGGGAGGCGAAGAGAGAAAGGATCCAAAGATAGTTGTCGAGATACATGGAACGGAGACGTTGCAGTGAGAGAGTAGAAACAACAAGTGCCATCATAGTAAAGATGAGGTCAGAGCGTATTAGCATAGCCTTGTGAGTCAGGGGGGGACGGTGAGAGGGGAGTTCAAAAGAGGTAGAGGAGTGTGAAAGAAGGAGGCCAGACGCAGACATGACTATACAAATGTAGACGTAACAGAGGTATGAAATACCCCAGAACTATATGAGGGGTAGACCATCCATCAGGAGAGACCTTATCAAAGTGCGTCCAAACAGTATTCTCCATTGATGAACTCTCCAATGGGAAACTGAGGTGGTGCGAATAGATGACAAGGATATATACTTAATGGGTCTAGCGTGAACTGTGACAGCAATGAAAATTTCAACAATGAGGAGATAGACCGATGGGAATTCAGATAAAAACAATTGTGAGAATGTCCACTTGGAAGGCAGATGATAGTTCCTGCATGCCACCGTAAACACCTCTGCCAATCTCTCGGGGTATGCACGAGAACACATTGTCAGACGAGGAGAGAGCAGACAGGTCAGCAGGTGTTTTCATTTGGTAATCCATGTATTTCCGTCAGCGCCACGAAGATCGAGAGGACTCTGAGGGGGTAGCATCAGGCTGAGAATGAACTCTTGCCTTGTTGGTCATACAGAATGGCAGTTCCAGAGGTTTGCCTGAAGACCTGAACTGCCGTGTGTGGTTGCGATGCAGGACCCCCAGTTTAGAGAGGCATCAGCCACCGCGGTGTGAGGCGTTTTGTTTAGACCTTGCGGAAGAGGAGAGAACCGACGGATATGCAGAGTGCATAGTTTGACACAAATGGCTGTCAAATGGACAGATGGCTACATAATGCAGATGGAAGATACGGAATGTACAATGAACTAAACTCTGGGAAAGGAAGAGAGCATAGGCAATCCACTCACCACCAAGCTCCCAATATAACTTCTCCCAACTTCCACCATCACAGAATAACTATAATTAGTTTGTAACTACAGCGGTTCATGTTTTCTAAGAATAGACTAACTTTACAGTTTATTCACATAGCTACTAACTAGTGCAGATAAATTGAAACTCGTCCGGAGCACCCTCGTCCTAGGAGACGCCACAACACGCCAGCTACATTGCCGAGAACAACCCACCAGCTCCAACAACACGGTTTAGCGCCACTACTACGGCACCAACAAACACCACCACAGTGGTATCAAACACACAAAGACAAAATCTGTGTATCGTTTCCGATGTCTAACGTTGTGGATTATCTGACAGCATCTCCGCGAGTCCGTCGTCAACTTATTACAGCAGTTAGTTAGCTAGATAGTTAGCAACACATAGCTACCTTGCTTTCAGACAAGAGACGACCACCTCCCCACCAGAAAAAAACAAAACAAAGAAAAAGAGAGCAAAAACTAACTTTAACCTAATATCACCCATGTCCCGCATTCCTTGAACGACTTGGGCTATCAATATGATTAAAATAAAAAAACACAAATGTTAGGTTAATGACTATACCCCCTAGCAGCTACTGATTAGCTAGCCAAGTGTCAAAGCTAGCCACTGACATTGACTCAGCCAGTTCGCTGTCTGTTCGCTCGTCGAGTTCGCATCTATTGTTTTAACTAGTAGCTATCCAGGTAGCAACATACTAGCTACATTTCAAGGCACAGTATCCACATTGCTAATAACGATTAACGGTTCAGACAATGAGGTTAGAACACAACAGCTGCAAGATAAGGCAATCTATATATGTATGTACATTATATAAGTAGCAGACCAGACATGCGTAAATTCAGACACTCATACATGCACTACTAAACAACTATACCGATTAGCTATTGAGCCATACCTCGCCAGCTAGTCCCGGATGGTGGATTTAGCTGCTAGCTTCGTACGCTAACACCGAGCAGCAGCCGAATACATATAATAACCTAATAATTAACACATACAACAACCACACACGAGAAACTACACACAATACTAACATACAATCTAAATACATGTTACTAAAAGCCTTCCTCGACAAAGCCCAAGCTATGTATAAAAAGCCAGCTTACCACATACCGCACAAGCCTACCCGACGACCTCCTCCTTCCGAACAAGCTGGTTTCCCCTTTAATACTATGCATAGTCACATTATCTAAAACCGGGAACGCTAGAGGGTATAAGGAACACCTGGTTACACAAGAGTAAGACGGATGGGGCACAAGTCAGACAGATGGATTCTGCCATCCTCACCAACTTAGTCTGTTATATCAGAATCAATCCAGATCTGCTGGACTCCTGTGATCTTAACTACACCACTATATCACATATTTCTAGCTAATGTCATTGTTATTGCTTTGCCACAAGGTTTTCTCGATCAGTGAGTGTAAGTACATTACGTCAAAATAACTTTAAAAAGTTTATTTGGTGTATCTGAACTTGTCTCCTTTAAACTATTTATATATTTTACCAACTTTTTACTTGTAACTTCACTCACATTTCCATAACACATAAAATAAATTTACATATTTTTATCTCCATAAAAACAATATTTCCCATGAACACCCAAAAATGTACTCATATACATATTTTGACAGGAAAACATGATTCAATTCACACACGTATCAAAGAGAACATCCGCTGGCTCATACCTACTGCCTACGGACAAAGGCAGATCTGGCAGACTAAAAAACCAAATCGCATTTGTTTTCATAAAAATTATGTCCTGAACGTGTTAGAGTGTTTCCCTTGGCTATCCGTCAAATTACATCAAAGCAAAATGTGTGCCATCTGAGTTTGCCTATAATAACAGGAACTTTTGTAAGTGGGACTAAATACACGTGTACTATTTGAATACTATAAAGTACTTTAATGAGGCAATTCCATAAAACAGATTTAAACACAAATACTTTTTAGACTTTTACTCAAAGTAGTATTATTACTGGACATACAACTTTCACTTTATACTTGAGGTCATATTCTAATTAGGGTTCGTTACTTTTAACTACAATGTATGACAAGTAAGTACTTTTTTCCACCACTGGTTATCCGTACCACAAATCAAAAGAAAAATGTTAAGACAATGACTACGTACGACTATAAAAAAGAGATTCATCAAAGTCCCCTGGACTACCTGAACTACTTGCCACAGTTATACCTGAGACGAAAAAAAAACAAGGCCCTTGCTGGCCCTTCTTACACACATGTTCAGTGTTACCCATCATGAAGTTCAATTTACATAGTCAATCATTAAGACCAAGATACATTGTAAGTTGATTTGCATACATATGTCCACACACCTAGGCCTTTGATTGATAGTGTTCCTGAGGGGTAGGTGGTTTTGCGCCTGTAATCCAACAACACATCTTATGTTATTTGTACATATAATCAGATAAAATGCACGCTGTCGCACCAGATGTACAATACACATCACAACGAGGATGATGCAAGATAGCACCAATGTATACTTAGAGTGATTGAAACAACACTATATAACCCAAAAATGTGAAGATTATGCATGTGTTCAGCCAGTCAGTGTGATACCTTTCGTCACAAGCCTACCAGGCGGTTTTCACCACCTTGCTTCCTGTCCTTTGTCAAGTTACACTAGTTTTACTAGTTTTCCTGGATTTGAGACACACATTCAACCACTGCCCTGACCCTGCCTGACCCTGACCCTGACCTGCCTGCCGGTTCATGAATACCTTGTAAACGCCCACCCTGGATTTATGACATCACTGGGCATGCCCTATGACCTGTCGTTTCGTAACTGCTCCCTGGTTTTATTGTGTAATAACTATATGTTTTACTTTGAGCAACGTACTGCATCATGCGGCTCTTCATCTTACGAAACGTAGATAGTAGAATAGAAAGCAAACTGTCAATGTGCTAACAGCATACTGAGTGAAATGTGCATTCCATTGTTTTCATTTATGAGTATAATAATCATGAACTACTCGAGATTTTGTCCACATAATTCTAATTTCATTAGACACACGAACACAATATAAACCATATGAGCAACGTATAACGTTTACCAATACAAAAAGTCCATCAACCCCATCACTATAACTGCCATATTATTTTCTAATACACTCAGACGCACTATACAGATCATGAGCAACTACAAAATTGCCAGCTCTAATGGACAGCGGAATAGACAACCACATTAGTGGTTTGGCAGACGTGTGCTACTAGCTACATGGTAAGGTATTTAAGACATAAAATGTAGACACCCTGCACACCAATGCCTTCTGTCCACTTTAGTGAGTGTCTAAGGCTATTATGACCATGGTATACAATCAGATATATGATATGTAGACAGATTGGTCACACAACAAACGCGCCATTTCAAGTAAAGAGCTGTTGGATATGGTTTTTACTACTCTTAACATTGATCGGACCGCTATATTTATCACCAAATACATAGATTGCCACAAAAATGACATACACCAAATCTAAACTGGCACTAGTACTATCTGGACCTGAAGGAAGGAGATACTGCATATGCCTTAGAATACGATATATATAAAGAGAAACACGTATGAAGATTTGTGAAATGCATTGTGTGCAAGGACAATATGCGACCAAATAACCTAAACATTATGTGACTACTTTAAATACCACTAATAAGTGAAATATTAGGTCGACATACTTATTGACCATATTCAATGTGGGGGACATATGTATGAAAAAACAAGACGATGACACCATCCGATGGCAACAACGTTCCCACACCTAGATTGACGGACATTTCTCAAATTGCAGGGACAAGCCATATTGTTGTACAACACAACCCTTCTTTGGATCAACATTGGTCCTTAAATGCAGATAACAACTACACAGTCATAATGGTGATTCTCAAGCATTAAAGAAAGTCAACCCCCTACGCTGTGCATCAGATACATCAACTTTGGCTAAAATAAGCCAACTAGAATATGCGTATCATGCATACAAATACTTGGGATTAATCACCTATGATACAAAGCATCATCTCTTTTACCCACCCACATTCATAATCACTTCACTACAAACAAGTACTTAAAGTATGCGTTGATGCAGTCAACGTGATTGTCCTGTGTTATTCTATATACGATATATATATCCACACTATGATGTTTAGACAATAAATACTGTGAAATTGTGGAACTAGCTGATAATGCACGTTTTCGTGTAAGAGCATGTTTTGAAGCAATACCCACCTACATTTACATGCTCTATGTGGTGCTTGGTGGGTTTATTTGGTGACTAGCCTGTGTATAAAGTTACAATAGTACCTAATAAAACAGCGAAGTTTGACCCTCACCCAATCTACCAACTAACAACGCTCGTTAGTTCACAGGTAATATAACACATCCCTACCCATATAGGCTCCTACCAAATAGGCCATCTTCTATATAGTACACCACATCCACAGACAGTCCATAGCAAAAGATATTGACTTGATCAATGTGGCGGTTATTTGACTACAAGAAAGCTATTTATTGTTTCTTTTTGACCATAATATTTAAAATATGAAAACAATCACTATATCCGGTACTTCACTACGTATACCGGAGCAAAATATTATGCGAATAATTCAGATAGATAAGCGGCTGCATTGGCCCTTCTAACAACTTACAATTGGGCATTTGTCCTTTAAGGACACAAGTCTTGTTATTTAATTTTCAACGGATACAGTAAAATACCACTTCTTGCAGGCCACTTTATTTGCTGTTTGTATAGGTGACACATTCTGTAAAATGAAATCACCCCCGGGTCATACCATAATCAAACACTCTACCGTGGTATATGCTCATATAGATTTGATATCAAAAAAACAATAATCATATCTCTTACACACGCACTGTACCTTATATCAATTAGCAGGATGGCACCACACCCTAACTGGTAAGACACAGACTCCTACTGGTACCATGTTTGTGCTATAAGGCCATTTTTATAGGCAGCTGCCAACATAGATTTAGCGCACTATTCATTACATACCTATCCAGAAACACAGAGCCATGGACAAAAACTGATATTATTATATGAACATTTCGACAGCATGGTCCAAAAAGCGCGTTTTAGGCTTTGTATGTGCAGCCACCATAATCTTTGTGACCACACTTAAATACATACACAGGAGCATGAAACTAGAATTCATTTTAATTTCGAATTAGATGATTTTAACAATCCAGATTTGAAGGGATGATGACCACGACACTTTGCATTTATTGAAAACAACCTGCTCGGATTAAGCCTTTCTTTTTTTTTTTTTTATGCAGCTTTCATATTCACCTTATGAGACACATCAAACACAACTTAACCATCTCCCTGCTCACAGAGGTATTCCAAAACATAACATATACACATTGAAGCGGTAGAGAAGTCACATGGACAAGCACACATCCTGTGTTATTTTTGACATTTTCCACAGTAAAAAGGAGGAACAGGGTGAAAAACAAACTAATCCCACCCCTTGCCCAAACACAACACCACACAATCATGTTTGGCGAGGAGTTTGCCTTGGATGTCAAATTATCACGTCAACTGTCATACACTGAACTTGCCGAACCACCAGGATTATACATTTGATGTCACACATTAATGTACCGACCGATTCTGGGGTTCATCCTTATCACTTTCACTGCGAGTGGTAAGTAGTGTAAGTGGAAGGGGATAGTACTGCATACTCTCAACATATTTCAGCACATATAATGTACAACAACAGACGGCACACATCATTTATTTAATGCTCTACACGCAGAATGGAAACCACCACAGTACCTGCGTCTCGATTATATTTTATTTTTCCCTCTATACACCCACTCAGTCAAGAACAAATTCATAGCATATAATGGTATTTTCTTACAAGAACTTACAATACCAAAAAAAATGCCACTGAATACTTGTTTTGAATTTCTGTGAACTGTTTGGATGTAACGAGAGGAATATAAGAGGTAGAGAGAGGCAGCAAGGTGTGATGGAGGCTGCTGAGGGGAAAGGGGGCGAGGAAAGGAAGGGATCATAATTGCTTGGCTTACCTGGGTGAGTGACGGGACCGTCCGAGAAGCCCATGTCACCCCCACTGCCACACTGCAGAGCAGCTTCTTGTCCTAGCAGGCTTGACACAGGATCTGGAGGGGGAATTAGTGAGAAGAAAAACACAATAAGAAAGACTATGCGTACACATTTATATTTAATTTACATGCGCACATTTACTTAGCTCTCAAAGGGGTTGAAGTGCAACATAACACCATTTCATGGAAACAATTCACACCCCTACCCCTATAACAGATGGTTAATTCACATTATTATTTGGCAGTTACCTGTATTACTTAGTGATGACATAAAAAGATATACTCTCCAAAAAATACATAATACAACATTATATCACCATTCACTTCCTCAGTGACAAAGCATAATCCGAAACAACAAACCAACAACAGGTGTGTTAGATGCATCCAACAAGTTTTCTAAAAGTACATAAGCTTGATAGTAGTACATATGTCTATATGCAAGGAAATATGCGACCACAATCACCACACAATTGGACGATACTTTAAATACACTACATAAGTGTAAAATTGTACAGAAATATCTTATGACATCTATCAAACTGTATAGGGGACAAGCTAAAACATTACATTAGTATCTGTAGATTTCACTATTCTGCTCGTCCAACATGCTCATCATGGACGCCATGCAGTTGTCAAACTCGCCGCAGGTACAGTTTTCAGGGGCCGTGAGACACACAATCATCAAGCTGCCTCTTCGCAACAAAAACCTGTTAGCCCGTCCTCAAACCCACCTGAGGACCCCACGCAATATGTATGTGTTCAGTAGGCACGACACACGGAAACAAAATGGAGCGTAAAATCGAGGTGGATACGTCTGACAATTAAATGACCAATATAGATTGCTAATTTTATTGTGGTTGCCAAAAAAATTGCAGAGACATTTTAGCTATGATGTGGGGCCCTAATAGAACCTGACCACTGGTTTCTAACGGGTATGACGGTGGTATTAACACAATATCAGAACATTTATCACTGCAATACCATGACACCAGGTGTTAATGTATCACGCATACTCAGATACCCATCAACCAATTACTCAACAGCAATACCAGTAGAAACAAAGAGATAGCGTATTCGCCCACAGTACACAGAATGACACTATAATTCCATACAGAATAAACTCACAAATACTGCTCTAGCTACAAATCCGTTGGGGCAATCTTTCCGAAGTCAAAGGTGTCGTGTCTGTTTTTTGAATCCGTGTGAAACATATATACACAAATTGGTAGTTCCTAGTAACTCCAAAAACATGACCTATACACTAAATTCAAACTGACCAGATCACATCAGGGGCCAGGTGATTATCTCCTTTTTTCCATATGAATTACGAGATGCACTCATCTCATTTA
Organism: Coregonus suidteri; assembly: GCA_036851935.1. Taxonomy (NCBI): domain Eukaryota; kingdom Metazoa; phylum Chordata; class Actinopteri; order Salmoniformes; family Salmonidae; genus Coregonus; species Coregonus suidteri. Next base: position 22,434 of record JAGTTL010000339.1, on the reverse strand, counting down.
CTTCCGATTGACACAGGGTGAATCTGCAAAACTATAGTGGAAAATCATACCTCAACATTAAACAGGGACCTCAATCTTAATGCTTATGGACAAATGTAGTAGACTTTCACAACCATTCGTACTGAAATTGAATATGAGTTGTAGAAGCGTTTTCATAAAAGGAATATGACACAACTACTGTTGATGTTATTGTAACATCTTTGCATAAATAACATCATTCATTTATTGACAGTGCACGTTATAGAATATTATCTTTTGACAGTTTCTACTATTTTCACTGACAACCAAAATAAATCGGTTTATGCTTTCCCCCTCTTCAAATCCAATTTTTGCTCATTGAATCTGACAAAGGACACCCGTTGCCAGACATCCGGTGTAAAGCAGATTATAATTCCTATATGTGGAAAAAATTATGCGACTACAAGACCATATCTATCTTGAGATAGATGATCTTTGCTTTCGGAAACATAGTCCATAATGTGCTCATCAAATCGTTTACTCTAAGTTCTTCTTCAGGTGCTTACAGCATGTTGGCATGTATTATGGCTTACAACTCTGTCCTTTATAATTTAGAACATGAATTACCCATCATACTTTTTCTTGCAAACATATCTTTTGACGCTAACGATTTGACATGATTTCCAAATGAGAATACAGATACTTTATCAGAAGTGTGATTGTATTGTCACTTAATCCAATAATCCGACTGCACATACCTTTTTTTACTTTTAGTAGTGCTTGTACAAATTCGGGAAATAAGACTGATGATCAAAAAAGATGAGACCATACTATGATGGTTCTACATTCTATTACAAAAAATTGTACAACAAAAAAGGGAGGAAATAATTATGAATAAGATCTATTCTAATTATTCATTGTGCCACAGTATATTTAGGTTAGGGCCAGGCCATACCTCTTTATACATCCGGATGAAGAAAAAAAAAGTAAAATCAACGCTAGTACATACATCAACAGAGAGTACGTCCTATGCATAAAATGTATATGTATGAATGATATAAGAACTATTATTTGAGAGCTTTGACCTCATTCATAGTAGGGAAACTATACAGCAGTCATCAGGGTGATAATTATCGGTAAAAATCCACATGAGAGAACTTAGAAATGCTGAGTACCTTTTTGTTGCATAAATCCGCGTCTCTATGGTTCATGGGTAAATTTGAGGCAACAAAGGGTCTAAATTTGTGGGCATGTGTCGTTAATGTCACATACTGTGTGTACAAGATGATGGAAAATAGTCATTGTCAGAGTTTAACTAGTATACTATGAACCCATCTCCACATACACTGGTATGAAAGATGATGAATATCGAGAATGATTGCCTATTAAAACTTGTGGACAGCATATGCGTCACAAAAACCCATCATCAAATTGGTTATGACTCACATAGACTAGAAATAAGGCCATGTTCTCCCCACTTGTGTACTTCCAAAATTTCAAAAGTCACTTTCAAACACAACTACTATTTCAACCCAAAATACCCACACACACAGGACAAACAATCTGGTTACATGCGTTTTCCAATATAGTCAGAAATTAAGCGCGCTTATCCATTTTTCTAATCATCTCTCAAACCACCTAGACATTCAGGCTACACGAATGTTTGAGTGAGTAATCAATGGGATAAACAATAAAACAAACAGTAAGACCAATATAGACAGGGGTTAACTCTCACGACTTGAAAACACTAATGCTCATTGAATGTAGGTAAAAGCGGTAGTATGTAACAATGATAACGTGATCCTATTTTGTTTGGGGGGGGGGGGGGGGGTTGGCAAGTAGTATCATTAATTGTATAACAGTATTCAACGGGAATTGTAAGAAACTATAAATAAAAAAAACAAATAAAAAAAATAATAAAAAATTAAAACAAAAAAACAAAGGAAAAAAAAAGCAAAGACAAAAAAAAAAAAAAAAAAAAAAACGAAGTAAACTGTATAATAAAAAAAAAAAAACGAAAAAGAAAAAAGATAATAGCAAAAAGAATAAAAGAAAATATAAAAGAAAAAAAGAAAAAATGAACAAACTTCTTTGCAGTACTCACAGTTTCAACCCAGCCTTCTTTCCCTTCTTCTCGTGCCATTCTGTATAAGCTAGCCTACAGTTTCTCTCCTTGCAATTTCTCGTCCAGAAAACTATGGCCATTATTGCCGATGAATGTCCCATAGTAGTGCACACTAACATAGAATCTGCAGGATAGACATTAGCGAGGAGGGTCCATAAAAATCTTTGTTTCACACAAGATCAATGTATACCACATCGATCACGTCATTACTGCTTGTCTATTAGATGACACGAGCACATCCTTATCCCAGGCTGTTGACGACCTGCATTTCCTAAATGAATCCATCTCACTCTACACATTCTCTTCACACACACTTGGATTTTTATTCAGACACTCCACCTGCGAGAGTTAACGTTGACGTTCAAAGCATCACATTCTCACCACTGCGCAAATTATTTGTTGGGATTAGGCAGTGGAATTCATTCAGCTACGTTTATAATAGGAACACGTTAATCTTTTTCCTTGGTTCTCAGCTCACCAAACAGAATCTCTGACACAAAATTATCAATCGTTTCTTTGGAGAAGCCCGCATATAACATGATGGACCCTTTATGGCTCACACGCAGGCGTCTATGTTTAGTATATCAGGGTCTGGAATGCAAGAGAAAAAATCTGCCACTTAGACTGAGAACTGGCCTCTTTCCACATTTTCTACCGGTGGTATTTTATAATAATATGGGTCTGAGGTAGTAAAGGTTGCCAAGGAATCTCGTCCTGGTCCGTCTTGTTCTTTCTCTTGCATATGAGACTCACAGCAATCTTGTGTAGTATACCATGCTGCTCTGATCTCAGCCGTAAAGCTAATATAGCATCCTGACCCCGTCGTCGTTCTCATGATGCTTCTATGATATTCCGTCTATACTGTCTTACTATCTGTCGATGTATCATTCCCATTCAACTTGACAAAAGCAAACTCTAAAACTTGCACCATGTAGTAGCCATAAGAACAAGTTTTATAGGTGTTACGTTTCTTGCTACTTTGAATAGCCAATATTAGACCTGTTAACCACCTAACCCATCAAAAGTTGACTTGGAACAAAGCGAGAATAACCCTCTCACACACGAACGCCATCTTGTGCTCCGCCTTCTTTAATAAAAGATAGTGATCTCTATATGAAGACTCCTCTAATAGATCACATACCAGAAGTCACACAGTTCAGTGCTGAGAGATATGTGAGAGGGAGAGACAAATTAAGTGAAAATACACGATTATTTTGGACAATACAGCTATTGAATACAGCATATTTATTGAATTATTGTATTGCATGCACATAGATCACAAACATACTGTTGAAATATAAATACAGTCAGTAGTCGTACAATGCAACAAACATTAAAACTCGAATTGAATTGTACCCATGAAAATGTATAATCAATATTAATAGAAATAGCCCTATAAGCTTACTGTTTATATTTTAATACACAGATCATTTCGGTATTTCAATTTTAGACTATTATTTAATACACACCATAGCTTTTTTTGAGTAACATTGTCAAAGACATTGTGTCACTTATTTCATAGCCGAGACTAGCTCCTCCTCACTGTTTCGGGCAGGCTTTCGGCGTATCGCCTCCCGGAGTACTAGCTGCCCCAGAAGGCTCCATGTATCCTTGGATGTGGATTGCTTTATCGTCTGTCTTAATTTACACCTGTGTCCGTTATGTGTCTATGCTGTTACTTGTCCTATAAGTTCCTTGTTTTGCTTAGGTTAGAAGCTTGTGTCTGGTGATTTTTCAGCTATTCCAATTGTGACTTGCGTTGTTTTATTACCTGTTTTCTTGTTTAATATTAGTTTATTACCGCACACATTTGGTGCGTATTTGACTCGTGCCTCTAGTTTTTTGTCGAAGAGCCCGGTTTTCTAGTATTTTTGCCTATTCGGTCAACTTACGTAAACTTTAGTTTGCTAACTAGCTTCGGTGTACCTGCGACACATGACTTCCACACAAACACACTTACAACACTCAGATCTTGACAGAACAACAACACCTTACATGATAATCAGCAGGAGGCTCATGGCATGCAAGCCCAACTCGCTGGAGGGATTCGGATCAGTCAATCAAGACAACCCATGATACCGGCAAATTGGGCCGCCTGAAACGAGGTGTACCAACACATCTAGAGCGCCGGTTGTATGACTGGAGAGAGTGCCCAACGCCTTCTCAACACCGTACGCTATCACCAACGTCCCGTACCCTCCTACTCATCAGCAACCAGTAACCCATATGGCATTACGGCTCGTCAGCAAGTCCCGAAGTGGGCAATAGGAACCCGAAGGGGGGACTGTATTCTGCAGCATGATGTGTCAGGGTTCCTCCTGCCAGAGGTGGAAAACTCTAACCTGGCTACCAATACACCCAGCAGTCCCTCGGAGTCGAGAGCGTCTCCGCCCCATACCACTCGCTACAAAAACAATCTATCCGAGCAGAGGTAGCACGATTTGAGACGTGGGCCAACATCCGAATAGGGGGTAATAAAGACCCGCTACCACATCACAACTAACGCTGAGTTCTACAACACAAACCCGCCGCTTGGTGATCAGGTGGTCTTCGATCACCCACCTGAGTGACATAGCGGCGGTGTGGAGCGTCTGATTCCACCTCCGACAGGTCAGAAGAGGAAAGCGCAACAGGATTTCGCACCTGGATGGTGTCTGGGTCGGGCGTGGACTCTAGACGCGGATGGGGGTGTAATGAAGGGCACCTCATCACGAAACAAAAGAAACAAGACCATTCAACCGCACGTATCCATACTAGAGGACGTTCGTCGAAAGTGATAGCTGAGCTCCTGCAGGTCACACCAAACCATAACCCTTCGCACAGTTGGTACAACAAATCTCGCATCTCGATCTCGAACAACCCTGCTGGCTACACCCCGCAAGGACGTCCCACAGATGGCGAGTGGTACGTCCCATTCCACCCATCCAGCCCTCACGAGCGAATTCCATGGAGCTCGAGGGGGGGTTGGCTTGGCGCTAGAGAGAGAAAGCAAGGACAAGAAGAACCATCGAGGGGGTCCATCACACCTGCACCAACTGTGCGCACGTAGGAGTCTACACACACCGCGGCCATGTGCTGGGGAGGAGTCTCCTGGGGAAGAAGGGGACAAATATACAGAAGCGAAAAAAGCAACATATAACAGGATTCAAGCAACGTGTGGGAGTCCATTTACAGCGTGAGTAGCGCCCACTTACCCAAGCTCACTGTTATGATGATGCAACAATTTAGTATATACCTGTGAGATTTCCACACAGTATGGCACCAAATCATTACCAGACATAAGGCGCTATAGGTCAGTGCGACAGCTGGTAATTTTGTTTGATTACGTGCATTTTGTTTTATAAACATTAAGAAGAATTCACCCTTCGAGCGGTAAAAGCCCCCTTTCCTGATTCACTTAAAAGCCCTAGCAGCACGCACGTATTGTGGTCGGGAATACTTGAATCAGAAGATCACAGCACCACTTAAGGACGACGCATGAGGATATCCATGAGAGACAATTCAAGTTTTATACTGATTTAACTCTCACTGTCGTACACCATTGGTGTACTTACTAGCTATCCTGTTTAAGCACACCATGATCTACATTGACGATAGGTGCAACAATAAGGTGCTCTTATGACAGCTTGTACCACTGGCACCAGTGTGTAGGGAACATTTCTAGGTGTTTCGCTTATTATATACCGAACCGAAAATACGTAATAAGAGTCCACGAAACCGAAGTGCCACCAATGCGACATAAAGAGAAAAAAAAAGAAAAAAAGAAAAAAAAACAAATCAAAAATAATAAAAAGAAAGAAAGAAAAAAAAAAAACCAGAAAAGAAAAAAATAAAAAAAAAGAAAAGAAAAAAAAAAAAAAAAAAAAACAAAAAAAAAAGAAAAGAAACGTACAATAAAGAAAAAAAAAGAGAAAAAAAAAAAAAAAAAGAAGAAAATAAAGAAAGAAAAAAAAAAAAAAAAACAAAAAAAAAAAATGAAAAAGAACAAGAAAAAATACTAAGAAAAAAAAAAAAGAAAAAAAAAAGGCGAAAAACAAAAAAAAGCAAGAAAAAATAAAAAAAAAAAAGAAAAAAAAAAGTATGAAATAAGAAGAAACTACCCCACCTGAGTATGAGAGATATTATAAGCAACTTGTGTTACAGTAAACGGGGGCCTGCACGGCTACCAAACCTCATAGACATGGGATTGATGCGATCAGAATCTCCAAACGGAGCGAGCTACTTCCGCGGAGCCGCGTTGTATCACAACGTCCCTCAAGGGGAGACAAGCGGCTAATGGAAAGCGTTCACATAACCGAGTCCTTGGCAACCGGGATACATAACGGTCCGCACTATCCCCAGGTATTCCTCGAAAGTTATTCTTTCTTTGTGACGAAGAAGAGACTGGGGTTATGCATGCCCGTAGTATATGAACTATCGTACACTCTCACATCAGATCACGGTTAAGTACAATATTTCACCCTCTTCCAACTGAGTATGCGACTATATGACAAGAATCATTACCGGAGCGCATTTCTTCACAAAAGTTGGATCTCAGAGCGCGTACAATACTGGTACGCAAATTAGGGAGGGATGAAGGAATACCGCAATTTAGCACCACTCAGTTCATTACGAGATATCTCTATCATGCATAGCGAGTATTTGAAATGATACGCTCCTTCAGTCTTCAAATCGTGCTTTAGTTGACAGATTTTTATCCGGGATCATGTGACAAATGGGCATGGGTGTGAGTAGAATATAACTCGCGACATCCATAGTACTTACGCTTCCACACAATAAGCCGGCATGATGTAGCCCTGGATGCGCCAATGTGTTTTTGAGCAGAACTGTTGGAGCATGACTTGTTGTGCAAGGCAAATCAGAAATGCCTGTTTACTTCCAGGAAGTCACTGCTAGCTTTTATGAGTTTCGGTTGTCCGACGTCTGAGTGTGGAGATGAAACATAGACGCGTGATATCGGCGTAAATACGTACTTGTAGCAAACTCCAACCACTGTCAAGAGTTGCAGCAGTATCATTGGAAGTTTTTGCTAATGCATACCGGAGGCTTTATCACGGGGCTTGGACAAGGTTGACAGCTCCCATTACGTCCTTGCTAAAGGGGTGGTCTGGTTACGGATTGCAGTGGTCAGCTGACGCGGACAAGGGCCTATTGCACAGCTGAAAGAACCTGTTCCCCTTGCGCCCCAAGGATTGCTGGCTGCATCCGGATCCTCTTTACCATTCCAGTACAGAGGTAAGAACGCGTTCCCGAGTCCGGTCATAGGGTCAGCAGATCCTGTCACAACGGTCCGGCACAGCCACCATTTTTTATATTACAGCGCACGCCCCTAGTTATCAGTTCTAACTACCAGAATCCTCAGCTCGGCGGAGCGAAATTAATGTGACGTTGTGGGACAAGGGAGCTAGTTAGACTGTATATCACCATATCCCTCAAAGTGTGGAGATCTTTTGTCTTGAGGGGGCTCAACCCCTTTCCTCATTCCTGTGATGATCACCGTAACCTGGAGACATCAGTGCAGCTGAGATTGTCGCCCCTCGTCAGGCTAGGTGGAAAAACATGTTCGCTGACCCGTTTTGTTTTTAAGATCAACATACATCCAGGGTCCCAAGACAAGAACAGTAAGAGAAGACCCTGTCCCATGCGGTCAATGACACAAGTGAGGCGAAGTGAGTCCATTGAAGACCTACTATCCATAACTAGCCGGAGTCCTTATGTATTGGTGTGCTCACATGGATAAGTTGGAGGATCCAGATAGCGGAAATCGCTGGCAATGTGCAGTAGCCGTGACCCTACACATCCCCCATGAGTTTCCTGTTGGATGGCACGTAAGTCCCTGCTCGAGTTCGTGATCAGTACTGGATATTATATGAACGGCATCACTCAATCACCCATCCTCTGGACCCCAGGTATTAGGAACCAGACAGTAGCAACTAGCCTTAGCGTGAAAATAAATTGGATGTGCCACAACGTTAGCTAGGGATGTGAGGGGTTACATGATACTCACTCCTGCTCGGTGTGCGCCCAGTGTAGGCGCACTATCCATTTGCCCAGGGGTACAGTTTACAATCCACATGCCCGTTCCACAACGACACACATGTAGTGCCCACCATATCGGTGGATTTGATGACCGAACCTAACCCCCCTCACCAGGAAGACCACACATTTTGGTCGTTGTGATCGATTTATCCAGGCCTGTCGGACTCCTCCCAAAAGCCGGGTCTCACCTACTGCCATAACAAGACCGTCTGAAGGCCCTATTTACCCATTTGATTTTCCTGCACTATGGATGTCCCCGCTAGGCAATATTGAATGTACTGACCGAGGTTACCCCAGTTCAACCTCCAGAGTTTAGATAGGCGTATACAATGGACCGTATTTGGGGTCATTTTTGTATTTTGCCTTTTGGGTAATTTCAGAAACTTTTTTGGACTAGTTTTCGGTGTCCTGCGCCTGATTTTCCACCACCTTACACTCAGCTTTTGACACTTGGAAAACTTGGTATTGTAGTAAAACTTTTCTGAATTTATCACGTCACAGAGAGAAAAACCCGTGATTCTATTTTTGGGGAGATCGTGTAAAAAGTGAGACGGGAGGACAAAAAGCACTAACAATACTTAGCTTTTCTACGATGGTTGGGGCAGGGCAGATTAGCTTTTAAAAGGAAAGGACAACGAGGTTTTGGGGAAACAGCTGGGAATTTACGATGCTCCTCAAAGGTTCAAACAAAAATTTTAGCCTTAATTTTTTTTTGGGAAACGGGGCCCCGTTCCAGCAGATTATTTATTATACATACTGGGTCTCGTCTAGTCAAATTTATTTTCAAAAAAAAAAATAGAAACAACGAACGAACAATAGTAACAATCTTTTAACCATACATCTGTCAATTCCACTTTGACTTCACACATAACCGCCAAAATGGAAAGGAGAATTGAACAAAGAGGACCCGGGGCCGATGGCTCGAACGTGGGCTGAAATTTTTGGTGTTCATGGGTTTAGCCTAACGCCGTGCTTCATAAAACATCCTCTTTTGTAAAAGGAAAGCCCCTACTAAAAGGGGGAGAGTAAGCGTAGGTTCACTCTCCCCAAAAAACTCTATTTCCCAACCCCATGGCCATTTTGCTATTTGTTAGATGCACTGGGCGTGAGTTGCAAAAATTATGCTACCCCCAGATAGTAGCCTATCAAAAATTTGTAAAAAAATATAAAAATAAAATTTTCCCTTTACACAACATTAAGCCAAGGGCCGACTATGCCGATCGTTTTTAAAGGAGGAGGCCCAAAGGCGAGCGGATGAAAAACATGTTTATTTACATTAGCTAAACACACAGTAAAAAAAAAAACGACTCGAACGCCCTGGGAAATGCCCAAACCGGGAAACAAAAACCCCAAAAACACAAAAAAAAAACCCAGTTAAAATTCCCCAATCAGAGAAACCCACCCAAAGCTGACACCTTTTTGCCTCTGTTTGGGAGCACTCAGGCCAAACATAGAAAACAAACTAGAAATCCCAACATAGAAATACACCCCTAGAAAGAACACACCCCGGGTCAAAATATAGAGTCCCAGAGCCGGGTGTTTCAGTAAACCCCCCCCCAAAGGCGCGGACTGCGCCCCGCCCCAAAATAAGCAAAAAAGGGGGGGGCTGGGTGGGCATTCCTCCTCGGGGGCGGGGTTTGGGCCCGGCCTTTCCCACCACCCCCCCAAAAAACCCCCCCTAGCGCCCCCGGTTTCCCTTTTTGGCCCCGCTGGCGGACTGAATGGACTAGCAGGAGCGTTAGCTTCAGCTCCCTAGGGGGGAGCAGTTGACCGGTTTCCTTACCCGGCACCGGTGACCCAGGCACGGGTTGTGCTGGCTGACGACGGCACCCCTGGGTTGGTTGGGGGAAACCCGGAAAAGGGCCGGGCCGGGCTTTAGAATCGCACCCCGGGGTTTTGGGGGGAAAAAGGAACGGGCCGAACCGGCTGACGATGCGAACCCTGGCTTGTGCTGGAGTAGGGACATGCCGACGGGCTGGCGACGCACACCGTAGGCTTGGTGCGAGGAGCAAGGGACAGGCCCGACCCGGCTGGCGAAGCACACCGTAGGCTTGGTGCGGAGAGCGGGACAGGCCGACGGGCTGTTGAGAGGATAGGAGACCTGGAGTGAGAGCTGCCACGTCCTTCCTGGCTGATGTCCCCCTTCCCTACACCCTACCTCACGACACTCTGTGTGAGGCAATCAGCACAGGACGTACAGGGCTGTGGTACCCGTACTTGGCATAACAGCACGGGACACTGGCGCAGGATATCCGGGACCGAGGATAGGCACTGGAGGCCGAACGATCAGCTGATGTCCGGCCAACACGTCCGTCCTGGCGGCATGCCCACCTTCGCACAAACCGTGCGTGGTTGCCTCGCATCAGGAGTACAGGAACATAATGCCGGACCACTCGTGCACATAAGCCGATCCGCATACCGCGGAAACCTGCCCTGTCCCTAGGCTGCCATGCCCTGAGTACGGTAAGTTTGGTTCCGCTCCTCCATCCAGGCTCCGCCAACCTGACCTTCTGGCCCCACAAACACTGTGGCCTCCTCTCCAAATCGCCCTGTGGGCGGCGTCCCCTGCTGCCCAGCCGCCCATGCCGTGTGCCCCACCCCCTATTTTTTTGGGGGTTTTGCCTCTCGTTCCGTGTCCGACATGACACTGCTGCCTCCGCTGCGCCTCTCTCGCCGAGGGCCTTTAATCCTAGCCCATGGCCCTTTGCCCCCCGAGCATGTCCTCACAGGACCACGATTTGCCCATCCTGGTCCATCGCCAACCTCTCCATCTCCTTTCCCAGCGCTTTCCTCCCATGTCCCATCTGCCTGCTCCTGGACACGCTGCACTTGGTCCTTGTTGGTGTGTTCTTCTTTCACGATCGTCGTTAATGAGGAGGCAACCCCAGGCGCAGCGTGATGAAACGAACATGTGATGTATCATTTACGTAAACACGGACAGTAAACAAAAACAACAAACGACTCATCACTTCCTAAGGTAACATAGACCAACACGGAACAATAACCCACACACACAAGGGAAAAACAGAACAGTTTAAATATGGCTCCGCCAATCAGAGACACCAGCCAACAGCTGACACTCGTTGCCTCTGATGGGAGGCACTCAGGCCAACATAGAAATAAACAACTATAACTCCAACAAGAAATAAACCACATAGAAAGAACACACCCTGGCTCAACATATAGAGTCCCAGAGCAGGTGTTACAGACTAAGCCCCTATATATAGCCAGCATGCGCTAGACTATATTTGCAGTAGGCACCGCATCTACATTGTCTATCAGAAAGGATTCACAAAAGGACCCCTTGACTTTTTCTAGATTTTTGTTGTGGTTTCCAGCCTGAATTTAAAATTGATTAAATCGAGATTTTGTGTTCCTGGCCTAAACACAATACCCCATAATGTCAAAGTGGAATTTATGTTTTTTTAGACATTTTACAAATTAAATTAAGAAATGAAAAGCTGAAATATCCTTGAGTCAATAAGTACTTAAACCTCTTTGTTTATGCCCCAAGCCCCCCCCCCCCCCCCCTAAAAAAATAGTTCAGGATTAAAGTGTGCTTAACAAGTCATGGACTCACTCTGTGTGCAATACAGTGTTTACATGATTTTTGAATGACTACCTCATCTCTGTACCACACACATAACATTTATCTGTAAGGTCCCCTCAGTCTAGCAAACACAGATTCAACCACAAAGACCTGGTAAGTTTCCAATTCCTCCAAAGAAGGGCATCTATTGGTAGATTAGTTTTTTAAAAAATGAAAACATTGAATATCCTTTTGAGTATGGTAAGTTATTAATTACACTTTTGGTGGTATATCAAATACACTCGGTCACTATGATATACAGGCATCCTTCTCTAACTCAGTTGCCCGCGAGGAAGGTAACCACATCAGGGATTTCACCATGAGGCCAATTGTAACATTAAAACAGTTTACAGAGTTAATGGCTGGATGGATCACAACATTGTAGTTATTCCACAATACTAACCTAAATGACAGAGTGAAAAGAATGGAGCCTTTACGGAATAAAATTTCCTAAACATGCATCCTGTTTGCAATTAGGGCCTAAAAGTAAAACTGCTCAATGTGGTAAAGAAATTACTTTATTCCTGAATATCAAAGTGTTCTGTTTGGGTCAAATCCAACAGAACATGTCACTGAGTACCGCTCAAAATATTTTCAAGCATGGTGGTGGCTGCATCAATTTATGGGTATGCTTGTAATCTGCAAGGACTAAGGGAGTTTTTTAGATAAAAATAAATGGGAATAGAGCTAAGCACAGTCACAATCCTAGAGGAAAACCTGGTTCAGTCTTCTTTCCAACAGACACTGGGAGATGAATTCACCTTTCAGCAGGACAATATCCTAAAACACAAGGCTAAATATACACTGGAGTTGCTTACCAAGACGACATTGATGTTCCAGAGTGGCCTAGTTACAGTTTTGACTTATTTTTCTCCACTTTGACCTTAACAGTACCTAGTCCCCTAATGGAATTGCATTCAGGCCGATATAATTTCAGTGCATTTCCATCTATAAATGTTTTTATAAGTGTCAACTCGTGGACGATAAATAGTGTCACATATCCACAGTCCGCAAGAACGCAGAGAACAGCGCAGGGAAGAGAGTGAGAGTGTCACACCCTGACGTAGTGGGACTCTAGTATGTTTGAGTCAGGGTGTGGAGTTCTATGTTGTATTTTCTATGTTCTCAGTTAGGTGTTGTTTTTCTATGTTTGGCCGGGTGTGACTCCCAGTCAAGACAGCTGTCGCTCGTTGTCTCTGATTGGGGATCATACTTAGGTCAGTCCCTGTTTGGCATTCATTAGTTGTGGGTCTTGTTCCGTGTGGAGGCTTGTATTGTTTTTAGCCTTAGGACGTCACGTGTCGTTTGGTGTTGGGTTGTTTTGTTTCTTGTGTTTATCGGTGAAATAACATGTATGCCCTTTCACGCTGCGCCTTGGTCTGACCCGTTCTTCAATGACCGTGACAAGAGAGAGATAGAAAAATAAGTATGTAGTGTTTGTGTAGGCCTAATTGGGAATTACTGGCTCAGCATTGCAGGGTTACTGACAACCTAGGTTTGTTATCTTGGAGTCCCTGAGAGCTGGTTTTAATGGAGAGCTTGTCCAACTTCCCGGCACACTTTTCTGGCCCTTGTGGTGTTTAAGAATAGGGTACAGACCGTGGTGTAAAGTACTTAAGTAAAATACTTTAAAGTACATTTAAGTAGTTTATTGGGTATCTGTTACTTTACTTTACTATTTTAATTTTTGACAACTTTTACTTTTACACCACTATATTCCTAAAGAAAACAATGTTATTTTTACTCCATACAGTTTTCCCTTGAGCGGACCCAATGTACCCATTACATTTTGAATTCTTAGCAGGACAGGAAATTGGGAAAATATAAACTTTGGAAGGGGGGCAAAGTCCCTCAAAATATTGCTCTACTTCCATTTCTGCAGTGGCGGGTTTGTTACAATGATTCTATTTCCCATACACTAACAATCGTGGTCTGTCGGAATGTATGTCTACGTGATTCCCACGGGTCCATCACCGTTCTGAGCATTCACTGATCAATTTGGGACCTTCTATAGATGTATAGCTAGCCTAACTTTATAGTCTGTTATGATTTCAACCTCATGGGTTTTGTCCCCTGGTATAATACACCTTGTGCACCTACAACCTCACTATGGTCAACCATGGCAATACCGGCCCATTTCTATTAAACTCTTACTGATCTATTAGGGCTATCTGTTGGCTGTGGACCTCAATTCTACAAAAATATTTTATTATTTCTAAAATGGGGTTTGGTTTAAAACAATCACAGGTGCACCTTACTATTTTATACCATATCATTGTAATGCATTCTCTAAATTTCTATAGCACTCTTCTCGGTCCACACAGGGCTGTAGCCCACACAGGGCTTTTTGCTTTAAAGTCTTAACTAGTTCACAAAGATTCTAGTTCACACACTTACAGATAATAATGAGGCTGGTCGAGAGCTCTGACATACAGAGATAAACAGACGTCTTATATAGTGGACCTAAAAATGCTTAGTCATGGCTGGTTCGTGTCACGCCCTGGCTCTGGGGACACTTGTATGTTGAGCCAGGGTGTGAGTTTCATTTGTATTCTATGTGTTCCATTTCTATGTTGGCCAGTGTGGTTCTCAATCAGAGGCAACGAGTGTCAGCTGTGGCTGGTTGTCTCTGATTGGGAAAACCACATTTAAACAAAGCTGTTTTGCCCACAGTGGTTGTGGGATCTTGTTTCGAGTTGGTTTGTGTTTGACCGTTGACTGTCACGTTATCGTTTTTTTGTTGTTTTGGTCGTGTTTCACAAATAAAGAGTATGTTCGTCTGCAACGCTGCGCCTTGGTCCTCATCTGTTCCCGACGATCGTGACAGTTCCACTCCTCCACGTCAGCTCGGAAGAAAACAAGCTACCTTGTTATCTTCTTGTGGCTGTGTGTATCAGTTCATAGTGCACAAACAAGTGATGACGCCAGTTCCATTACTCCTCTCTGTTCAAGCCATCCTCTGTTCACCTCATATCTCCACACAGCTGTGCCATTGAAAGATATGAGAAGAAACAGGATGGCCTGAGACACTGTGGTCACTTCTCAGAGGCTCTTTGTCTTATGACGTGTGACCAAGTTACTCAGAAGCAAAGATGATACAAAACAATAACAGGTTGTTCTGTCCCTCAAGTTTGATCTTTATCCCGAGGCGCAGGTTATCTCTGAGTCGCCTCATGTCCTTGACGATACACACAGACCAGCTGCAGGGAGAAGAGAGTGGAACCATCCCTTCTCAGAAGCACAGTATTGCAAGTTATCAAAATCTCTTTACCAACTTCTGAACTGAAACATGAACTGAAGCTTACTTACAAAAGGATCTACCTACCAGCTAGCACTTTGCAGTGTCAATATTACAGACACGTCACATAAACAATATCAAAGAGCCAACAGAGTCTGGTGCTTTGGTCATGTTAGATATTTAACTTTCTCCCCAAAATGATGATGAATCAGGCAATACTTACCATCTATGGGAGGTATATCATCATCTATAGCAACCACAGTTGGTTCCTGTACCTCTTGCTTAGGGATCTCGACAACTACCACTTTGGTTATGGCATCATCCTCTGCTGATGAGGCCATGTTCTTGCATTGTTTTTAAGTCCTTTTACGTGACATTCTATGGATGAGCAAAGAACACATTTTCAGTTTAAACCAAAGTACTGTTGAAAAAAGTGTCATGCACTCCAAAAGGAATCCATTGTAAACAACTTCAAATGAGCTGGCTAGAGCTATGGCATACAACTAGCTAGCAAGCTAAAGCAGCCAGCTTGTCTAGCTAACAGTAACTACCAGCAAATGGTTTGGCTAAGCTAACCTTAGCTAGCACCACACTGACAGTAGACTAGCCTAGCTAGTAACATTAACCTTATTTTGCGTATTAACTGAGGTTGCTAGCTAGCTAGCTAACTAGGCTATTGTATAGGCTAGTGACTTTACCTTTGCTTGTGAAGGACATCTAAATTAGATCCAGACTATTTGAGTGAGCTTCTATTCGGCTACACATAGCCAAGCTATAGCCAGGCTACACATGACAAATGGCTATACATGGCCAAGCTATAGCCCGACTTCTAGCTAATGCTATTATAATGTAATTAGCTAGCTACCTACTGTAGTTAGCTAGCCATTAAAAAGTTAACTGACAGTTGGATAACCAATGTAAGCTGGCTAGACTAACATTCACTGTCAGAAACTGTTTTATCCTGCTATGGCAACGATTAACATGCCTTTTGCCTCTGTAACATTGTTAGCTAGATAATAAACTAAGTGAAGATAATATAATTTGCAAAATACAACTAGCTAACTGCTGTTTGTGTAAACCAGGTAAATTTCAGATGTGTCACTTAGTCTTTAGCTAACCTTAGCTAGCTAGCTAGCTATGTTGATAATGGCAGGCTGGGACCGAGAACGAGATGGTCCCACAAAAGGCGCCTCTGCGATGTCACACCGATTATCAAGACACATTCAAATCTACATTTTAACTACATTAATGACTTACTACTTATTTACCTTGATTGTCCTTGGTCAAGATTGACTGTAACTGCGCTTTTGTCCTCATTTTTACATTTTAGTTATTTAGCAGACGCTCTTATCCAGAGCAACTTACAGTTAGTGAGTGCATACATTTTTTCACGCTGCCCCCCCCGTGGGAAGCGAAACCCACAACCCTGGCGTTGCAAGCGCCATGCTCTACCAACTGAGGCTACACAGGCTCCCATCCTCGATGTTTGTTTCAACAACATGAACAAGTGAACATCTTTTTTTTTGCTGAGTAACTTTTACTACAGTTTCCTGCACGTGGGTTTTCAGGACAATTTCCCACAATTTCCAGCTAGATAACAATTTTAAAACTCTTAAAGTGTGCGCGCCAAATCCATTACTGTTTTTACCTGCCCAAGGATTTTGAATTGAACACCGGCTAGTGTCCTATGTGTTATATATTGTCGGCAAAAAACATCAGAAGAAAAAACAAAAAAGAAGTTATCAAATACCTCCAGAAGAAAGGCCTGCTCAAGAAATCTGTGCGGTGTCCTATCAGTGGCCACAAACAGAAAATGATCCGGCATGGTATTGATTGGCCTAGAGAACTTTGGGAAAGTTTGAAATGAGGAATATCTGTAACAAATGTTTGAATATGTAAATTGTTGTGGTAAACCAAGGGGTGTTGGTTGAGCACACATTGATGGACACAGAGACAGGGAGTTTCTAGTCAGAAAAAAAACTACTTTACTAGGGAACAAAAAATAATGCAACAACAAAATAACTTAATGTTGGCTTCTTATATTCAGCTCCGTGCCTCCGGGGAGCTTCGTTCCCCTCTGTCGGCTCACTCCTTGCCTCTCTCTTTTTCTCTCCCCCGCGGTGTGCCACGGTGCTCCATTTATGTGGCCTGCACGGCTGGTTGGCACTCTCCTCTAATTACCCCTAATTGGTGCCATCAGGGTCGGGGTGCCCAGCCTGGGTACTCCTAGCAGAGTGAGCCAATGTCGCGGCACATACCTCCCCTCTATCACCAACCCCCGGGGTAGACCTCCCAGGATACCCCCCCTCGTAGCCCTGACCGGGAGGGAGGGGTGCTCAAGGCTAGGTTTGCATCCCTCCTGGAGAGGCGTCCGCATTGCAGTGCCGGGCCCCCCGACACAGTGGATGACAGAGAAAGAGAATCACTGTAAGGACAGGAACCAGTGGGTGACGTGGTCATTTGTGTCCTTACCTCTTGCCATCCACACAAGGGGGGCATGGTTGGTGATCAGGGTGAACTTCCTCCCGAGGAGGTAATACTTGAGGGTGTCCAGCGCCCACTTCACCACGAGGCACACCTTCTCGACAATCAAGTACCTCTTCTCCCTTTGGAGGAGTTTACTGCTGACACACATGATGGGGTGCTCCTCGCCTTCCTACTATTCGGACAAGACGGCCCCCACCCCTGTGTCAGACACATCTGTCTGGACCAGGAGGTTTTTGAGAAGTCCGGGGTGATGAGTACTGGGTGCAAACATAGCGCATCCTTCAGGGCCTGGAATGCCGCCTCTGTGTCCTCCATCCATCAGACCGTATGGGGTAGCCATCCCTTCGTCAGGTATGTGAGGGGAGAAGCTATTGCGGTAAAGTTAGTTACAAATTGACTGTAGTAGCCTGCTAATCCCAGGAATAACTTCACCTGCCTCTTGGTTCGGGGGACCGACCAATCCCTAATGGCTACAATTTTTATTTCTTGGGGCTTCAAGTTTCCCCGCCCGATTCGATAGCCCAAGTATTCCACCTCGGCGTAGCCCAGCTTGCAGTTGTGGGGGTTTGCGGTCAACCCCACATCCCTTAGCGCATCAACCACCGCCTGTAGCCTACAGAGATGGGACTCCCAACTGTCACTGTGCACGATTATACAATCCAAATAAGCAGCAGCCCACGGTCCATGAGTCGCTGGAAGGTCGTTGGGGCCCCGTGGAGCCCGAAAGGAAGAACCCGGTAGTGGTATAGCCCCCCGGGATGAAGAAGGCCATTTTCTCCCGGGAGGCCGCTGCCAGCGGCACCTGCCAGTACCCCTTCGTCAGGTCCAGGGTGCTGATGTATCTCTCCTTCACCAAGCGGTCGATCAGTTCTTTCACCCGGACATGGGTAGGCATCGTATTTACTGACCTCGTTCAGGCCCTGGAAGTCATTGCAGAAGCGAACGGTTCCGTCCGGTTTCGGTACAAGCACTATAGGGCTAGACCACTCACTGTGGGACTCCTTCAGTACACCCATCTCTAGCATTGTACAGTGAGGGAACGTTTGCCCACTGACAAAGAAATGATCAGTCTGTAATTTTAATGGTAGGTTTATTTGAACAGTGAGAGACAGAATACAACAAAAAAATACAGAAAAACGCATGTAAAAAATGTTATAAATTTATTTGCATTTTAATGAGGGAATACGTGCCCCCATTGTAAGAGCTTTCATTGTCTGCTAATGTGCCCCTGTTAATTTAGCCCACTGTTCAGACTCGGTGTACATGGAGAACAGTGTAAGAACGGCCCATGTTCTGCATTATGTCGCTGTCCATTTCAAAAGTGCTGAACGAATAGGCGGCATATAGGCTACATCCCGTCTCAGCTCGCTCATGTCTTAAATTGAAATTACGGCTTGCCTCTTTAACCACTTATCATCATTTATTATGCCATAGTTTGTACATCTGCATTTATATATTGCTTACAGTGAAGGAAAAAAGTATTTGATCCCCTGCTGACTTTGTACGTTTATTTGAACAGTGAGAGACAGAATAACAACAACAAAAATCCAGAAAAACGCATGTCAAAAATGTTATAAATTGATTTTAATTTTAATGAGGGAAATAAGTATTTGACCCCTCTGTCAAACATGACTTAGTACTTGCTGGCAAAACCCTTGTTGGCAATCACAGAGGTCAGACGTTTATCTTGTAGTTGGCCACCATGTTTGCACACTCTCAGGAGGGATTTTGTTCCACTCCTCTTTGCAGATCTTCTCCAAGTCATTAAGGTTTTCGAGGCTGACGTTTGGCAACTCAAACCTTCAGCTCCCTCCACAGATTTTCTATGGGATTATGGTCTGGAGACTGGCTAGGCTACTCCAGGACCTTAATGTGCTTCTTCTTGGTGCCACTCCTTTGTTGCCTTGGCCCGTGTGTGTTTGGGTCATTGTCATGCTGGAATACCCATCCACGACACATTTTCAATGCCCTTGCTGAGGGAAGGAGGTTCTCACCCAAGATTTGACGGTACATGGCCCTGTCCATCATCCCTTTGATGTGGTGAAGTTGTCCTGTCCCCTTAGCAGAAAAACACCCCCAAAGCATATGTTTTCCACTCCATGTTTGACGGTGGGGATGGTGTTCTTGGGGTCATAGGCAGCATTCCTCCTCCTCCAAACACGACGAGTTGAGTTGATGCAAAGAGCTCCATTTTGGTCTCATCTGACCACAACACTTTCACCCAGTTCACCTCTGAATCATTCAGATGTTCATTGGCAAACTTCAGACAGGCATGTATATGTGCTTTCTGAGCAGGGGGATCTTGCGGGCGCTTGCGGATTTCAGTCCTTCACGGCATAGGTGTGTTACCAATTGGTTTCTTGGTGACTATGGTCCCAGCTGCCTTGAGATCATTGACAAGATCCTCCCGTGTAGTTCTGGGGCTGATTCCTGACCGTTCTCATGATCATTGCAACTCCACGAGGTGAGATCTTGCATGGAGCCCCAGGCCGAGGGAGATTGACTGTTGAGTTTTGTGTTTCTTCCATTTGCGAATAATCGCACCAACTGTTTTGTCACCTTCTCACCAAGCTGCTTGGCGATGGTCTTGTCAAGCCCATTCCAGCCTTGTGTAGGTCTACAATCTTGTCCCTGACATCATTGGAGAGCTTCTTTGGTCTTGGCCATGGTGGAGAGTTTGGAATCTGATTGATTGAGTGCTTCTTGTGGACAGGTGTCTTTTTATACAGGTAAACAAACTGAGATTAGGAGCACTCCCTTTAAGAGTGTGCTCCTAATCTCAGCTCGTTACCTGTATAAAAGAGACCTGGGAGCCAGAAATCTTTCTGATTGAGAGGGGGTCAAATACTTATTTCCCTCATTAAAATGCAAATCAATTTTATAAAATTTTTGACATGGGTTTCTTTCTGGATTTTGTTGTTGTTATTCTGTCTCTCACTGTTCAAATAAACCTACCATTAAAATTATAGACTGATAATTTCTTTGTCAGTTGGCAAACGTACAAAATCAGCAGGGGATCAAATACTTTTTTCCCTCACTGTAATCACTTCCCGCTGGACCGGGCCCTCCGGGCTTCTGGTTTCCGGTATGGCTGTTAACGCACTTTTTTCTCACCAGACGCGACGATGTGTGGATATGATATTCCACGAGATCCGTGCGCCCCGGCGCCTCGGAGAACATGGCCGTATTCCACTGGACCAACTCTCGGAACGCTTGTCGTTGGTTCGGGCTGAGGTCTTCCCCCATGGAAACTTCGACGGAGGGCGGATTCTGCTGTGGCCAGGTCCACGTTGTGCACAGCGCCTCTCGTTTGTGCCATCTCATCAGTAGGTTCATATGGTAAAGCTGGAGGGGTTTTTCTCCGCCCAGGTTGGCTGACTTTATAATTGATGTCACCTACCCGCTCAACGATGTCATAGGGCCCATGCCACGTAGCCAGGAATTTTCTCTCTGTTGTGTGGATCAGTACCAAGACCTTCTCACCCGGGTGGAACTCTCATGGTTGGGCACCCCGGTTGTATACATGGTCCTGGGCTCACCACTGGCTTAATCGCCTTCATCCTCGCCCTCATCTCCTCCACGTGTTCCACCACGCTGCGAAGGGGGGGTCGGTTTTTGGGTCCTCCCAGATCTCCTTGGCTAGTCCAGCAGTCGCCGGGCCGACAGCCATACAGGTGCTCAATGGGGGAGAACCCCAGTGGACGATTGGGGTACGTCGCACACCGAGAACATCAGGTGGGGCAACAGACGGAGCCCGGTCCCAGTTCCTCTTTCCGTCTTCTCTCGATGACCTTCTTCAGCATCTCGCTTTAGGGTCTTATTGAAGTGTTCGACTAGCCCGTCCGTTTGTGGATGGTACATGCTGATCCTCATCCTGTTTTAATCCGTAAAAGATTACGGGCAGGTACGGCAGCAGTCTTCCACGGCGCGCTTGACTCAGGGCCAGTGGAACCGATTTCAGATCCACTTCCGGGTTTTCTCCATCCCTGGGTGTGACCCGTGCAGGTGGGTGTGGGCGAGTTGCATGACAGTACTAATGTACTGGGTGGGTAGGAGTAACAAGTGTTTCGTCTCCCAATTGCGCTTTACTACCTGATCGAATAAATTATGCTTGATGCCGAATTTTGGGTAGGGCCACTCACTTACCCCGGGTACCAGCGCACCATCCACCGTGATCAACTGGCCCCTTGCATTCTGGAGGTTGGGGTTCTCTAACTGGGCCGTCCCGAACTGGCCCGTGAGGATTCCTGTGTCTGGTGGCCCGTCTGGTGCCTCCACCTATACAAAAGGGAGCCTGAGGTCCTCCTCGGACGATGGCTCGTTTCCCGGCGCGGGGTCGTCTTCCTCATCCTGGTCCGACTCGGGCCCAGTGGTTACTTCTCGCGGCGGGGCGTGGGTTGCGCAGGTGACCGTCCTTTTTCCTCTCCTTCCTACCTTGTGCGCCTCGTCCCTCCCCCTTTCCCTCCTCCCACAGTGCCCTGCGAAGAGAGGGCAATCCCTAACGAGGAGAATGGGCACGGGCAGATTAGGAATTGCCCCCATGTGCATCTGGCACTCCCCTCTTGGGGTGGTTATCCGCACCGGCACGGTTGGGTACCTCTTCATATCCCCGTGTACACAGGACACCATCATCTCCTCGTCTCCCCGTTTGTCTTTCCCCTCTCGTGTGAGCCACTATGGTTGGGCCAAGGTCACCATGCTGCCGGAGTCCATCAGAGCACTGGTGTTGATGCCATAGATTCGTAATGGTACCATCGGAGGGGCCATCTCGGTGTGCGCCCAACAGGAGGTGATGTATCTCGCCATCCAGGTTACGCGGTGGGCATGGACTCCTCCCGGCCGGGGCAGCTCCACGCGAGGTGTCCCGGCTAAACCGTGCTCATAGCAAACACATCGTGATTTGGCGTCTAATAGCAGCGGAATGTCATCGTCGGTTTCGGGTCGCCCTTCCCTGCTTCAACGGCCCTCAGGCTGGTTCCTCCGGGCGCCCCTTTAGCC
>JAGTTL010000338.1:0-55873 GCA_036851935.1 Coregonus suidteri | reverse complement strand
GGAGTTGTGCTACACCAACTGAGACTTTTGAATACTGCCACCCCACTGTTTGCTCACGAGTATAATTACCGTTGCCCTGATAATCATATATAATATCCCCTTTAGCGGCATTCTCTGCCTTTTATCAAAGGCGACTCACAGTTACCGACAGTCGTGCACTATTTTCTGATCCACGAGATGATCTGAGTGGTAAGAGTACAGATATTCGAGTTCCCTTTTCTCGACATGGTAATTCATGCGTCCAGATGGAAGGCTAGGCGAAGATCGTGGGACGCATTCTTATCCAATGAGAGGCAGACATTTCAATGTGAAGCCCTACAGGCACAACTACGTACGGAAAATTCTACAGATTGCTGGATGCTAACGTGCATCCTAATATCAGTGCAGGGCAGAAAGAATAGGCCGCTAAAAATGCCAACTTATAATTAGATTAAGAAGAAAACAAATAAGCCTGGCATAATCGACACTCCTCTCCATAGTCAAGTCATACAATTTTAAAGGTCTCATCTCACACAGACGATTTTGGGGCGGAGTAAATTCTCTCACTTTGCCTCTTTCTCTCTCCTTGATTGTTGCTCCTGACCAACCCCGATGGAATCAACGTGATCCTTCTTAACTATAGGAAGTACCACCCAGTAAACTATTATCATTACATGGTGGAAACGCCTCATATTTACAAGTTTGTTGGTGCATGCCAAAGCGGGATTTATCCATCTAGGAGTCTCTTATCTGCTCTATGATATAAAACAAAGAGTCACTATTGGCTCATAACTCTCCATCCATGCCCTGCTGTGCATCCAAGACAGAGATGATTGCTAAGAATCAGGCAGAGGTTTGTAGACGTGCCCACTGGAGGAATGGCAGCCGTTTTACAGGTAGCTCTGGAGGAACGCATGTGACCCCTGCTGAGAGAGCGGGTATTTGGTCAGTGCAGAGTTTTTGCGATTATCAGATTCAGCTATAAAAAATATGTACAGATTTACTGTGATATTAATTTCTTCACAAAGGGATCATTATTCACAGAAATGAATACATTATTCCAACTTGAATTATAAAAGCAGAAGAAAAACTAAAAATACTCATGAGGCGAAGGAGCAATGGCTCTCTTGCAGCCAAATATGTATTTGCCTTGCCATAGCTGAGGGACACTGAATAATAACATCTGCATAATAAATCAGAACTTACTTATTATTATTGTTATTGCTATTAGTATGGTTGTTTATCATTTCCCAATTAGTGGTATTGGTGGTAATGGGAATGATGGTGGTGGTAGTAATGATGATGGTAGTGGAGTACTGATGTAATGGTGAAGATGAACGTTATTTCGTTATAAGTTAGTTTATAGTTCATTTCCATATTAGATTTTTATATTATTACATTTCAACTATTGACTGACAATTTTAATTGTTATTATTTTTGTATTAATTTTTGAATTATATTTACTACAATCTTAATTATTATTTGTTCTTGTTTATATTTTATTGTTGTATACATTGTTGTGTGGCAATATTGACACAATGTTTTTCATGCCAATAAAAAATAGCTTGAGAGAGAGAGAGACCACAATGAAAGAGAGAGACAATGAAAGATGAGAGAGAGAGAAGAGAAAGAGAGAGAGAGTTGATTCAAATTGGGCTAACTCAAACTCTTCAACATTATCCTAACTGCAGGTATTTTCCCTGATATTTGGAACCAAGGAATTTGATCACACCAATTTATAAAAATGGAGACACAAGTTGACCAAATAAATTACAGAGGAATTTGCGTTTACAGCAACTTGGGGAAAATTCTCCTGCCAGTATCATAAACAGCAGAACTAAAAACATGTCCTTGATGAACACAACGTCCTAACAGAAAGACAGGGGGGGGGATTGGATTTGTAAAGAAGTATCGTACACTACCACTTATACCCTCCACACTCTGACAAAAACAAGTAAACCAAAACAAAGGCAAAATCTAACTCGGTTTTGTAGACTCAAGAGGGATTTGATTCAATTGCACAAAGGTCTTTTTTAACAAACTAATAAGAAAGGTGGTATTGGAGGGAAAACATATGACGTTATTAAATCAATGTACACTAAAAGAACTGTGCGATTAATAATCGGCAAACATGCAAATAGGAATTCTTCTCTCGGAAACGTGGAGGAACATGGGATGCACAATAAGTCCAAAACTATTAACATTCTCCAAAAATTAATTTTGCAAAAACATTAGAAGAATTGGCAGAACCGGTCTCACCCTACACAACACTTAAAATCAAGTGTCTGCTGTACGCAGATGACCTGGATGCTACTGTCTCCCACCTAAGGAAGGGGTTACCGCAGATCTAGATCATCGGCAAGGTTCTGTCAGACCTGGGCCCTCCTGACCGTTAATAATAAGAAACCAAATATAATGAATTCCAAAAAAAGGTCAGGCAAATCAGGATGGACAATATAAATTCTATTTGGACACAGTTCTATGAAGAACACACCAAAAATTACAATAATCTAGGACTAAAATATCAGCAACACAGGTAGCTTGCAACATGGCTGTGACAGAGCTGAGAGGACAAAGAAGAAGAGCCATCTATGCCTTTAACAAGAAATATTAAAATCGAAATTCCAATTTAGAAGCTGGCCTCAACCATTTTCCAATCAGTTATAGAACCCAATTGCTCTAATATGCAGCGAAGTATGGGGTCCGCTCGCTAATACTGAATTTACCAAATGGGACAACCATCTAATCGAACTAATGCATGCAGAGTTTTGCAAGACTGTATTGCAAGTGCAAAGAAAAACTCAACCTAATGCATGTAGAGCAGAATTCGGGCCAATACCCCCCTCCTTATTCGAATAGAAAAAGAGCATCAAATTGTACAACCATCTAAAAAACAAGTGACTCAAAACATAGCTCTTACTATTCAAGAGAGGAAACAAGTGACAGAGTCCCCTCAGACAGCTGGTCTGAGGCTCAGTTCAATAACCAAAAGCAACCTCATAGAGCCCGGACAGCAATCAGAAAATATGGCCCAACCAAATCATCACAAAGCCAAAAACGAAAAATGATATCACCTATTGGTAAAGGAAACCACAAAAAATAAACAGAAATGTCAATGCATTTGGTCTAAACAGGGACAGTTTTACATGTGGCAGACTACCTGACCACTGTTCTGACTGATAGAAAACTGAGTGGAAAACAATGACTAGTACAGACTCATGAGCACAGTCTGCCTATAGAGACCGGGTCGTTACAGGCAAACCTGGCCTGCCCAGAGAGGACAGGCTGTGCTCACTCTGCCCCCGGGGAGAGTAGAGACAGAGCTGCCATTTCCCTACACTTGTGACAAATCCTACATGACCTAAGAGAATCTTTCTTTCCAAAAATTATCAGCAAGTACAATGAATATGAAATATAAAAAGAGGAAGAAAAAATCCAATATTTATTGGGTGAAAAGCCAAAATGTGCAATTTTGTTTAGCCAAATAGTGCCAATCTTTGGCAGCCAAATATGTGTCCTCCTGCCACAGCCTGAGGGACAGCCAGTGAAAAGTTGTAAATGGTCACAATAAATTTCCGGGTTTTGGCATTTCATACCATGTTAAGTGTCTTATCAGTCATGTTGGAGATGGGCTCGATACTATTGCTTTAATGTATTGTTATTCTCATTGATTATTGTATGTTGCTGTTAATGGTAATCCATTTCAACTACACTATTATTGCTGTGGTCCCACCCATTTTTGTTATAGATAATACTTTGAACCAATGTAAGTAATTTTGACTTGACATGGCAATACAAGTCATTGAATTGAGTGAGAGAGACGGAGAGAGTGAGAGAGTGAGAGAGTGGAGAGTGAGAGAGTGAGAGAGTGAGAGAGGAGGAGAGAGAGAGAGAGCATATTCCCAGGTATGTATTTCATCCTTGTCCAGGGCGTCACAGACGGGTGGTCAGGTCCATGTGCAGAGGTCCTGACACCCATTCTCAATGCTCCGGTTGTCCTTCAGCAGGTCTATGCTCTGGGTGTAGGGGTTGTAGTACACTGAGAACGGCCTTTGATGTCTTGCAAACTCCCTGTTGGGGAAGAAGAAAAATACTGACTGCAAAGAAAAGTCACCCGGAGCATGCAGTTGTCCATGAGCGATGTTATCAGACTTGAGTGCGGATTCCAAAACCATCGCAGATGTTTCTGGCAATTCCACTATGCAACTTCATTGGAAGGAGGTGTTGAATACTTTTTACATTGTATCACAAACCATTTTTTTGTTTTTGAAAATGATGAACGTTGACCTTTTTAGGCCCTTTTAGCCTATACATGCCTCCTGTAGTGATCTGTGCAACCGTCCATGATACAGACAAAATATTGGTGCCATTATACTCCTTATAGTGTGCGCCTAAACAACAGAGTATGTCTAGATTCTGAAAATACAAATGTGTAAACGTATTCAACATAAAATAGTAATATAACTTAAAAGCCCCTTTTGGATTTTCGTTCATTTTAAAAAGGCATATTGTTTGGAACAATATACTCTAAAGTACATTACATTTTTACATTTTTACACTGGGTCTCTCTTCTAATTCTGAAGTTATGATACCCATTTACTTCCGAGCTCCCCTTCTCACCATCACACATTCAACGGAGGAAGTGATATTTAAAGGGTAGCGCCGTGAATTGGGTTTCCTCCTCCTCCCCTCCCTTGACCTCTTAACGTCAATTTTATTAGGTTGACTAAGGGAGGATACTTTACCTTTAAAAGTACCGAGAGGAAGCCCACTCTGGCAATTTGATGGGTTTGAAGAGCTATATGGTCACTCAAACAATATCTAAAAAATAAGCTACATCATAAAATAGGGATAGAATGTGTCCACTTCACAATAACCGTACGTCACAGTTGACCCGAGGGCAGCACTAGCAGGGCAGATGGTGTCTAATTTA
This sequence comes from Coregonus suidteri, assembly GCA_036851935.1. Classification (NCBI taxonomy): domain Eukaryota; kingdom Metazoa; phylum Chordata; class Actinopteri; order Salmoniformes; family Salmonidae; genus Coregonus; species Coregonus suidteri. The sequence goes on along the minus strand of JAGTTL010000338.1, from coordinate 50,961 downwards.
CTTGGGGGTTTTTTTTGGAACGCTACATTTTTGTCCATCCTCAGGGCGGTGGCTAACGTTGAAAGTACAATGAGCTCTTCAGTAACGGCGCATACGGCCTAATGAGGTTGTCTAGGATGATTTGTAATGTGGCCTGCATGTGGACATGCTGCACGCACCTGTCGTGCTCGAAATATTTTATACACCTGTCACAGCACGGATCGTGGTGAAATAGCCGAATCTAACTAACTTGTGAAGGGTGTCCACAGAATGTTGTGTATGTTAGCCACTGGGGAGGTGGAACAAGTATGTGAGAACACTGCCGTTTTTGCAGGTGTACTACCTACTGTACAAGAGCATGAGTCGAGGTCGACTGTCCTTTTTCTATCATAGTTTGCATACAACTCCACTGCCGGTGCAGAGACGGAATTCTATAAACAAAATTCCAGCAAAAATATCCCACTGATTGTACGCTTTGTAAGTAATTAATGTGGCTGAATCTTTTTATTGCATGACCATAAGTAATTTGAGACAGCAGAACAAGCAGCAACTTAATATATTGTGCGTGTACAGTAAACATTTGGATGTGCAGATTGAAGAGATCACTACGTTTGTCCTATACGGTCTTGACTCAGATTTGCCACAACTCACGCAGCAGGGTATTTTTGGCCATCCCATCCTCAGTAAGTACAGAACCTGCTCATCAGATCCGAATGTTTCGGGGCCTGTCCGCTGGGCAGATACAGACTTTCCAGCTCCCTCCATATAGAGATTCTATGGGGGCGGGGCACTCATTTTTCCGGTCTTGGAGAATGGCTAGCGCCACTCCAGGACCTGGAGATGCTTGCTTACGGAGCCACTCCTTAGTTGCCCTGGCTGTGGTGTTTCGGGTCGTTGTCATGCTGGTGGGAAGACCCCAGCCACTGACCCATCTTCAATGAGACTCTTACTGAGGGAAGGAAGGTTGGTGCCCAAGATCTCACGATAACATGGCCCCATCCATCCTCCCCTCAATACGTTGCAGTCGTCCTGTCCCCTTTGCAGAAAAGCATCCCCAAAGAATGATGTTTCCACCTCCATGCTTCACGGTTGGGATGGTGTTCTTGGGGTTTGCTAAACTCATCCTTCTTCCTTCCTCCAAACACGGCGAGTGGAGTTTTAGACACCCAAAAAGCTCTATTTTTGTTCCTATCATCCGACCAGACACAGACCTTCTCTCCCCATTCCTCCTCATGGATCCATTCCAGACATATTGGCCCAACTTCAGACCGGGCCTTCCTGACATGCGCGGCTTGAGCAGGTCTGGGACCTGTGCGGCTTTGCGCTGCAGGATTTTAATCCATGACGGCGTAGGAATAGTGTGGTTACTAATGGTTTTTCTTTGAGACTGTGGTCCCAGCTCTCTTTCATGTGTCATTGTGACCACAGGTCCTGCCGTGTAGTTTCTGGGCTGATCCCTCACCTTCCTCATGATCATTGATGCCCACGATGGTGAGATCTTGCATGGAGCCCCAGACCCGAGAGGGTGATTGACCCGTCATCTTGAACTTCCTCCATTTTCTAATAATTGCTCGCCGAACCAGTTGTTGCCCTTCTCACCAAGCTGCTTGCCTATTGTCCTGTAGCCATCCCAGCCTCTGTGTTGAGGTCTAAAATTTATATCCCTGATGTCCTTACACAGCTCTCTGGTCTGTCGGCCATTGTGGATGATGTTGCGAGTCTGTTTGATTGCAGTGTGTGGAGAGGCGTCTACTTTGTACTACAAGTCGGTAAACGAGTTCAATTACAGGGTGCACAGTTAATATCAGGTAATGATGTGGCACGAGAGAGGAGGGCTTCTTAAAGAAATAACTAACAGGTCTGTGACGAGCCGGAAATTACTTACTGGTTGGTAGTTGATAAAATACTTATGTCATTGAGAATAAAATGCAAATGAATTACTTAAAATTCATACAATGTGACTTTTGTGTGGATTTTTTGTTTTAGGTTCCGTCTCTGTCACAGTTCGAAGTGTACCTATATGATAAAAGTTACAGACCTCTACATAGCTTTGTAAGTAGGGCAAACCTGCAAAATCCTCGTAGTGTATCAACATACTTGTTCTCCCCCAATGTTATAGGTCTGTAATTCTACCCACATTGTCAGACTCAAATATTGTTACAATATTGAAGGACAAAGCTTGTGTGCTAAAAACAATGGATGGGAAACACAGACCTCTGGCCTACAGTGTATGTGTATTGATGTTTGTTATCACTCCTATTGTAATTTAATAATATCAACCAATTTCTGCATGAGAAGCAACGTGAACTCATTTGACAAGTTCTCCGCATGTGGATCTCCTGGTTGCTTTTGTCTTTCCTGTATTTTTTCTACTATACTGCTTCGCTGTACACATTGTGTAAGGTTTCTTATGTCTTTATTCGCCATCCTTACAACGCACATGGATGCAAAATTAGTTTAATAATAGATACACAAATTAATGACTGAAATGATATATAGAGTAAGGTTTTTTTGTGACACAATACATCTTTTAATTGCCTTTATGGTCTCAATGAATGTATACTTTATCACCAGCAACCACCCGACCTTGGGAGTGTATGAATAATACTGTGAATTTGAAGATGATTTAGAGCTAATTAAATATCCACATCCAGTATTCAACATGGGGGGAAAACTGTCATCACCATTTCCAAAATCGTTCTATTAAAGATGATTTATTGTTACTTCATCACATAACGGGCTGCAAGTCCTGTAATAAACCATATTGAAAAATATTTCACCTACATCATTTCACGGCAATTGATTGATAAGCCATAACGTGTATAGTTTCATTCGTAAATCAACAGGTTCAATGTCAATTTTAGCTGTTGAGATTTCAACCCCAACACCAAAATCAAAGAAACTACATTAATCACTATGTATCTAATACATACATTACTCTGTGGAATGTAAAATACGTATTTCTTTAACATGAACATAAGTAGACAGTTTCACTAAGCAACGTAGAATTACTTTAAGTTACAGTGGGGAATCCATAGCTTTTAGAGCAAATTAAACATGAATTTAATATGTCAGAAAAAAATTCAACAAAAGGACCAGGACTGAAGAACACTTACTTTGGCCTAGAGGAGAGAGGGGTAAAATTGAACCACCCTTGTTTCTAGGAAACCATTACACAAAATTAATAATTGATGAAGTATTTAAGGAAGAGGTCAGGTCATTCTTTCATGGAGTCTGTGAAGGGAAGCAGAAACCACCTGAAAAAAGTGCGTAAGCAAGTGGGTCAAATGCAAATGTGTTAGTGGCAGTGGTCATCAACCTTTTCTAAGTCCAAGATCATCGCAGACAAAAAGCAAGCAGCGGAGATCTACCGCTCAATAAAAAAAAACATTTTTAAAAATGTAACATTAACTAACAAAAAACGTTCTGTAAAGAATGAAGGTTTGGCAGTAGGCCTAATAAATTATAACAAGCATATTGGCTATATGCCGGCCTGCCAATAGGTGTTCTTCTCAGACCATATTTATATTCCCCCCAAAACAGCTTCTTGGATTACAAAATACACTCTCAAAAAAATTAAAGGGAACACTTAAACTAATACATCCTAGATCTGATATGAATGAAATAATCTTATTAAATACTTTTTTCTTTACATAGTTTGAATGTAGCTGACAACAAAATCACACAAAAAATTACAAGTGGAAATCAAATGTATAACCCATGGAGGTCTGGATTGGAGTCTCAGTAGTGTGTGTGGCCTCCACGGTTGCGTATGACCTCCCTACAACCGCCTGGCATGCTCATGATGCGGTGGCTTGCATGGCTCTGAGGGATCTCCTCCCAGACCCTGGACTAAAGCATCCGCCAACTCCTGGACAGTCTGTGGTGAAAAGTGATGGTGGTGGATGGACGGAGACATGATGTTCCCGATAGTGCCAATTGGATCAGGGTCTGGGGAATGGGCGGGCCAGTCCATAGCATCAATGCCTTCCTCTTGCAGGAACTGCTGGACACACTCCAGCCACATGAGTGTCTAGCATGTCTGCATTAAGGAGGAAAACCAGGGCCAACCACACCAGCAAATGGCTCACAAAGGGGTCTGGGATCTCATCTCGGCTACCTAATGGGCAAGTCAGGATAACCTTCTGGCGAGCACTGGGAGGGCTGTGCGGGCCCCCCCAAAGAAAATGCCACCCCACACCATGACTGACCCAACGCCAAACCGGTCAGCTGGAGGATGTTGCAGGCAGCAGAACGTTCTCCCACGGCGTCTCCAGACTCTGGTCCGTCTGTCAATGGCTCAGTGTGAAAATGCTTTAATCTGTTGAAGACACAGGGCGCCAGTGGCGAATTTCCATCTTGGTGTTCTCTGGCAAATGCCAAACGTCCTGCACGGTGTTGGCTGTATAGCACAACCCACCTGTGGACTGTCGGGCCATAAATGACCACCCTCATGGAAGTCTGTTCTGACCGTTTGAGCCGGACACATGCACATTTGTGGCCTGTGGAGGTCATTTGCCAGGGCTATGGCAGTGCTCTCCTGAGCCTCCTTGCAACAAAGGCGGATCCCAGGTAGCAGTCCTGCTGCTGGTGTTGCCCTCCTACGGGCCTCCTCCACGCTCCTGATGTAATGCGCCTGCTCATGGTAGCCCTCCATGCTCGGACAACTACGCTGACAGGACACATTTTTTTTTTTCAAACTTCTTCGCCACAGCCTCGGCTTGATGTGCCATCCTGGTATGAGTGCACTACCTGAGCCACTTGTGTGGGTTGTAGACTCCGTCTAATGCTACCACTAGAGTGAAAGCACCGCCAGCATTCAAAAGTGACCAAAACATCAGCCCCCAGGAAGCACACGGAACTCGAGAAGTGGTCTGTGGTCACCACCTGCAAAACACAAGTCCTTTATTGGGTGGTGTCTTTGCTAATTGCCTATAAATCTTACACCTGTTGTCTATTTCCATTTGCACAACAGCTGTGAAATGTTATTTCAAGCAGTGTTGCTTTCTAAGTGGGACAGTTTGATTTCACAGAAGTGTGATTGACTTTGGATTACATTGTGTTGTTTAAGGTTCCCTTTATTTTTGAGCAGTGTATATCAGTTGGTGTAGCACTTTTGAGGCACATATTTCACATAAATGAAAATAATTTGCTTTTTAATTTTACTGGACTGATGGCCTTATCTGCATCTGACAACTGGAACTTAATAATAACTAGGTCAAATCAATGACTGTCAGTGATTTTCAGGTTCGGAAATAGTCGGAGGTTCTTAAGATGCCAGATTTCGACTTGGAATTCCGAGTTGGATTACCGTTTAAAACGGATCTCGTTTTTTTTCCAGAGTTCCCAGTTTGGTCTTGAAGCAACTGATGTCGGAAGTCGAGATCACGTGGTACTGTTCCCATTTCATGCAGCTGCAGCCGCGAGCAGGGAGAAGCGCGTTTTATGCTTTGTAATAGTGTTGAAATAAACACAGTGCTGAATAAAAAATGTAACATGAACTAACTCTAAAAAAGCAAGCTCCTTTGCTGTATTCTTGACAGTCGCTCTGTGGTCATGGTTTTAAAAAGGTTATCAATCTTACTTTAGGCAGTGGCGATTTAGCATGTACATCTTGGTGGGGCAACTCGACAAAAAAACTTTTTTTATGACTGCCAGCGAAGCACTACACAACATTTTTATTATTTTATTAGGCTATGTGTTCTAAAAATGTAGGGAAAAAATACAAATTCAAATAGGATACCCTTTTATAGACAATATACCGACGCACAGACAGAGCATTTTGGCAAACAGAATAAACGTCTCCCAATATCAAACTGGAAGTACAGGGGTCGATTTACTTGAACTTTTGTTGATAAACAAATATTCTGAAGGGAAGAGACTGCCACTGGCAAACCATGGTTAAAACCCAATAACATTAATAGTATCCCCTCCTCCGAAATTTTGATAATACAGTACATTAATGAGCGAGTAGTCGATATAGCTATTGTTCAGCACTTTTGAAATGTACAGCGACAGGAATTCAGACATGGCCGTTCGACAGTAGTCTCCATGTACAACAAGTCAGAACCGTATATAGGTAAATAAAGGGTGCATATAAGCAGACAATGAAAACTCTACAATATTCGATGATTACATTATCTAAAAACAGGCCTATCGGCTACATGTGCACCACCAAGAACAGAACAAGTAGCTAAGTTTCTGGAGGGGGGAAAAGGGACCAAATTATTAGGAGTGAGGCAAGGGCTACTGACAGCTACTACACCAACATTACACTTAGTATTACTTTCTAGCTACCGATACAATCTCTATGCATATTGCATTCCATTTATGCGAGCAGCATACAATACATTTTTGACCACCGTGGTTGTGCTGTGCTCACTGGAACATGGCGCCGTGTCCTTCTGTGGGCAACATCGTCATCAAATTTGGTCATAAAGTCTGCCATTCTACTAGGATTTATTTACTTCAAGGACAACTGGAACTCAAAAAAAACAAGGTGAATCCTGACATCAGTGATCGTTCAGGCCGGGAGCTCAGAAGCTTGGAATTCCCAAGTTTGATGACCGTTCAAAACTTATTTCCAGCCGAAAAGGTTTTTTAGTTCAGACTTCCCAGTGTCTTGAAGCACTGAAGTCTGAGATTTCCATGTCCGAGTTCCAGTTGTTTTGAATGCGGCCAGAATTCATGCTGGATTGACAGCAGGGCCAATGTATTCAACCTTTTCTTTGCCCATGGTGTTGCATTTGAATGTATCCTTTAAGTGGGAAAAGAGGGACCCTTTCAGACAGATGTTTTTAAATCCTTACACCGGGACTTGGGAACCACACACCCACCTCCAACAAATAGTAGGCAGAGGAAGCAAAATAGAGATTGCTTTTGCAAATCTTGCAGTTAGCCATTGATTCCTTCCAAACCTACTCACATTGTTGAATTGCAATTTCCGAATTGTTGTCTAATGTTTATGTCCAATGGCGAATGAGCACGATACATTTATCTATAATTTTCTTCATAGACAAGGATTGAAAAGGATTTGCCAGTCGATGATTTATTATGACTGCTCTGCTGTAGCTAAGATTGTCAAAGTATGATGGTGACGTGATCAGTCCTAGTCAAAGCATACTGTAGATATAAACGTGATTTTGACGCATTTTGTCTGTGGCAATGACCTTGAACCTTCTTGGCCAGCACTTATAATGTAAAAAACTATGGCATCACCCAAGGTTGGCTTGCTTGAACTTGCCTAGCCGCCCTGTAGATCTGCGGTGAATAGTGTCCCATGAGTGACAGAACACTGAAGCCAATCAGGGCGCAACTAGAGAAGATTACCAATAACTACGCTCGTATTCGCTGGCTGCCATCACCACCACAGAAAGCACTGAGCTAGGCTGCAAAAACCACTGAATTTTGGAGCTGCCTTACTCAAGAAAGAGACCATGTTTGTAAGTTGCTTTATTAACTCTAGGATTATTTTATTTTACCTTGTTTGCAAACTGAAATAAGTGACACGAACTAATGCCAAAATAACACCGCAAAACAGGCTAAATCTATATTATAATATTTTTTATATTTTTTTTTGTAAACAGCGTGGGCTCAAAACAGTGGGGATCTACCCCACCTGCCCTGAAGGATGGGTCACCATTGTTGTGGCCGGAGCGGGAAAGCTGTGATTTGAGCTATCCGATTGGCCAGCGCATTAGGCACACTTGATTTAGCCACACTATTGTGGTCCAACGGGTAGGGCGGCGTTTGTCTTTCAGAAAAGTAACGATTCAAAAATGGGGAACCCTTTGCTTACCCGTGGCCAAGAGATTAACTTTTTTTGGACAAGCTATGTTTTCCAAAACTTTAATGTGTTACATGAATCTGAATTTCCAGGGATTTAGGGAATAGTATGTAGATCTCTTTTTAGAAAGAATACTATATTTCCCTTAACAGAGTGGAACTGAATGAAAATAAATCGGCTCAACTTACCCTACTCTCCCCTTACAGTGCAAATGTGCCTCCCTGCAGGCTGTGGTGCCTAACTTTCTCTGATGTTTCTTTAAAAGGCCCTTACAAAGCCTTTAACAAAGCCTTTGCTTTCTCATATTGGTTCACCCCTCTGAATAAAGGTGTTCAGTATTGTTTACATCATCAAGTAGTTTCACTTTTAATAAAAAAAGTCAAATAATGCAGTGGACTTCTTTATGATTACTTATGCAAAATGCATACATTAGGTTGAACTTATTGCCTGGTCGACTATGTCTGGTTGACAAAGGCATTTCCAATTCTGATCTTCTTTTCACTCATTGGTCTTTTGCCCAATCCACATCAGATCTTTTCAAATCAGATTTTTTTTTCAGAGTGATCTGATTGGTCATAAAGACCATTTATGAGAAAAAAAAAAGGATCGAATGGTTTGCCTGTCTAAACGCAGCCTAAATTAATTTATGTGGGTTACTTTTTGATTCAAAAACAGTATAATGTTCACTGTAATAAGGGAGCTATCATTTTATCTTTTAAAGTCCTTTTTTTTGGCAATGAAAATTAAGGCGGGGATACCTACACAACATTCCCCAGAAAACCCAAAAAATCATTAAAATGGAGGCTTAACATTTACCAAACTTTTTTCAAAAAAATATCGTAATTTTTTTCATCTTGAATCATAAGGAACAAAAAACTGGTTTTGGTTTCATAAGGGGGGGGTTTTTCCCGATAGAAAAATTTGGGTGAGGAGCTTGTGAGGAGTTTGGGGAGTTGGCGGGGGTAAATGGGGCTTTTAAAAATGCTTGGGTTTGTCGAGTAAGGCTTAAATATGTTTTTATATTGTAGTTGGTATTGTAGGTGGTATCGTGGGTTTTGTAGGTAGTTATGTATGTATTATTGTAGGTTGTATTTTTTTGGGCGGTGCCGGGGGGGTACACGAAGCTAGAGCTAGTAACTCACCACCTGGAAAAGCTGGGAGTAGCTTTTAGCAACGGTATGTTTTTCCCCTGAGAGTGCTGTAATTAAACCCCTAAAAAATTACATACAATAATTGCTACCTTTCAGCTGTTTTCAAACCCTCATTTTAAACCTTTAACGTTAGGCATCAAGTGGCTATGTGCCAAAAATTTAGCAAGTTTGTTAAAACCGGGATGCTACTTGAAAACAATACGGGAAACGACCGAGCGAACAGACGAAAAAACGGGCGAGTCAATTCAGGGGTAGTTTTCCCTTTGGCTAGCAACTATGAGGGGTAAGTCAAAACCTACACTTGTGTTTGTTTTTAAAATTTTTGATAGCCGAGGCTAAAGGGAATTTCGGACATGGGTGATATTTAACGTTTTTTTGGCTCTTCTGGTTTCGTGCCGGGGAAAGGAGGGGTTCTTTTTGTCTGAAAGCAAGGAGATTTGCTAATATTTAGCTAACTAACTGCTGAATAATTGACGACGGACTCCTCAAGCTGTCGGGACTAACCCACAACGTTAACACGGACGATTGCTTGTGGTTGAACACTGGGGGTTTTTTGTGGCGATATTTGGGGCAAACCCCGCGTTGGAGACCGGTGCAGCTGCGTGGCGTCTTATGACGAGGTGCCCCGCGTTTTTTACGGAATAAACTACCTAGTTGCTATGAATAAAATAGGTTTTGTATTCCTAGAAAACATTGAACCCCTGTAGTTTAAACAATTAAGTTTCGAGGGGGAAGTTGGGAGAGTTTATTTGGGGTTGTGGGAGGGAGGCCCCGCTCTTCCTTTTCCCCCAGTTTAGTTCATTTTATTTCCGATTCCTCTGCATTTTTGTAGCCATCTGCTCAGTGTCAACTATCCTTGCCTACCTGTTCTCTCCTCCCCGCACGGCTACACAAACGCCTACACCGGTGGGGTGCCCCTCAAACCCGGTGGCCCCGCACCCCGCCCACGTGGAGTTCCCCGGTCCAGGCAGCCTCTGGAATGCGTTTTTTCTGCCCAAAAAGGCAGACTTTTATCCCAGCCCATTTCTACCCTCCAGTCCCTCGATTCTTGGGGTGACGGAAACATGGTTACCCCTGAAAACATGCTACTCCTGCGCTCTCTCCTGTTGCCATGTTTTTCCGCATACCCCCGGGGCATCGGTCACGGGGTGGTGGACAGGAATCCCCCACTCCCCAAATGGACATTCTAAATTTTCCCCTGACCATCTGTCGTCTCTATTTTAATTTCCCGCTGTCACAGTCACTAGGCCCTTTTTAAATTAATATCCTTGTCATCTTCGCCCCCCAGGTTCCCTTAAGGTTCATCAATGAGCTTACACCCTTTATTTGTTCCCTTTCCCGAGGATGGGCCCCCCCTCACAGTTCTGGGGGGTTTCAAACCTCCCTACTTCTCATTTGACTCATTTCTCTTGCTTTCTTTCCCCCCTCTCCTCTTTTGACCTCCCCTCTCACGCCCCCCCCTCAAAAGGTTGGCACATACGCTTGACCTCATTTTTACTAGATGCTGTTCTTTATAATCCCTGCAACTCCCCTCCAAGTCTCCGACCACTATTTGTATTTTTTCTCTCCCCCCTCCCCCCCAACAAACTCACTCTCCCCTCAAGAGGGTAATGCGCCTCGCAACCTTCGCTCTCTCCCCCCCCCTTTACTCTTCCCTTCCACCCTTCATCTTTTCCTCTGTAAATCCTTCCCCCCAATCTCCTGATTTCCCTCCAAAACCCTCCTCTCCCCCCTTCTGCTACTTTGACTCTCTATATCCCCTATCCTTTAAAGTGGTTACCCCATGGCTATAAGGTGAATGACCTATTTGTAAGTCGTTTGGATAAGGCGTCGCTAAGCGAAAAGAAAATGTAAATGAATAACGTACACAGTAACCTCAAACTACTTCTCCCTAACCTAACCCCCCTTTTTTCTTGCGAAAAAAGGCGCTGTACGGGCCACCCGCTGGATGTGTGAAGAATTGGATTATTAAGGGAAAAACAACAAAAATTTACAAACCTCATATCAATGTGAGGCCTGGGGCTGAAAGGCAGCTCCGCCCAATGGGGCCAGGCAAAATAAAAATGGGATGGCCCTGGGGGGTAGAGGGGGAGTATTTTCCGTTCCGGGTGAAAATGGATTTGTATATTTCTAAGTTCACCGCGGCCGCCAGGTTTTCTCTTAAAAAAATATTTTTCACTTCCCCGCTTGCTGCAGGGATGAGGCAGGCTTTGGGGTGGGGGTGAGTGATGTGGGGGGGCCCGGGGGAGGTGTGTTTGTATGTATACAGAATTGTCTGAGTCAGGAGCGAAGGAGCGAGAGCAGCGCGCACGTACGTTGTGAAACTTTGTTTTTCATTTTAAAGGTAGGTTTTTAGATTTCATTATAAAAAAACTTTTTCCAACCCATTTTTAAAATAAAGCATATTAATATGCAAAAACTGATGCACATAAAGAAATAGTGGGACAAAGCACAAAAAAACGACTTTGGGGCACATAGCGCATTAATAAATTCCCGAGGTGGTTTAAATGCATTCAATTTGACTGCTTAAAGAAAACAGTCCCAAAACAGGTTTTATGCTATTCGTTTTTGGGTCTGGGGGTCCCCGGGGGGGAAATTTAAAATGGAGTTTTGAACCCCCTCGCAGGGTTTTTTTATGGGGGAAAGTCCAAAATGAAACTGACTTTAGGAAAATGTGAAAAAGAAATTTTTCCTCTTTGCCACAAGTAGCTATTCAGGGAAATGCCAGTGGGTACCTTTTGATACAAAAATATGTTGATATGACTTTCCGGAGTCATTGCAAATAAATTTTGGCCCACTTGTGTAGCCTACCGGAGCTGGCAAACCAATGTAAAAAAATAGCCATAAATTTTTTTATGTTGTTGTACCCTTTTTATTAGAAATTTTTAAAGGGACATTTTTAGTAATTTAAATTTGGGAAAAATTTTAAAAAACTCTATCGCAAAAAGCCGTCAGTTAGAACGTTAGATTTATGGAACAGTATCAGATTTGGCTACAGGGAAAACAAATTCTAAAAAAAAAAATGGCTGTTGTTCCACAGGCTATTGGGAAACACAACCGTTGCCCCGTGTAGCTCAGTTGGTAGAGCATGGGGTTTCACGCCAGGTTGGGGTTCATTTCCCACGGGGGCCAGTATGAAAAAGTATGCCCCACAAAAGTAAGTGCTCTGGAAAAGCGTCTGCTAATGCTAAAAGTCAAATGTAAAGTTATCGCCTTGCTTTTCCGTTGAAAAAATTAAATGTTAATTTAAAAATAAGCAAGCTACAAAATCGTTCATTTACATCTATGGAAAATTTGAAAGGAGATGTAGCCTATCGGGGGCAATAGGCTACCTTCCTTTATCTAAGCAAATTGAATTAAAATCATAAACCCAGATTTTATTTGGCCTAGCCATTAAAATGTAAATAAATTCGCAAATGGGCCTTTGAGTCTTAACATTTGGCACAAAATAACTCCCAAAATTGCCAAAAATTGCCAAAACTTTCGTTTTTTTTTAATGTTATAATTTTTTCTTGCTCAGAGTTTTCGAATCTCTGAAAACTTTTATCACTAAAAAATCTTCTGTCAGATTTATCTTGTTTGCACATCGAAAAAAGGGATTTTTTTAAAATTATAAACCGGGTTCCCAGTCTAAATGCTGATTGCTGAAAGCAGTGGTTATCGACCTAACCACAGTATGACAAAACATATTTAACTCTTGTAATTACTTTGGAAACCAGTTTATAATAGAAATAGGCACCCGGGGTTTGGGTTAGGGCCAATATACCCGGCAACGGCTGTGTCCGGCAATCTGTGTTGCTTCAGTTAAGAGCAGCCTTACCCTTTGGTATATTGGCCATAACCATCCCCCCTTTGGGAAAAGATTGGCAAGTTTAAAAAGGCAAATTTTTTTTTTCTCTTTCCACATATTCAAATTACTTTTACATCATGTCAAGCTTGCAATAAAGATTTTTTGAGGAAACCCGAATTTTTCTTCTAACTTTATTCAATTTTCTATGATATTCCTTACAAAAAGTATCACGCATGCTGAAGCGCTTTTTGGATAAAAGGTCTGCTAAATGGAATTTTATTACTTTTTTTTTCTTAATTGGCTCGATAGGGTTAGTAAAAATAAAACAGTTTTTTTTGTTAAAATGGCAAATACCTCTTGCTGTGAAAAAAAAAAAATTGGGCTATTTTCAGGTTTTTTGGGTCGTCATGGGTAGATATTTTAGTTTGACCTGGAACCCTGGTAGGGGGTTTTGGTGTGGGGGGGGGGATTCAAATCCCGACACCATGGCGGGGCGGATTTTTAAAGTTAGGGGAAGCTTTTTTTTCCCCTAAAATTGCCCCTTTTATAATAAAGGATTGGGCCTCATCACTCCCTTTTGCAGACAATTTAAGATAGGCTAGTTTTCCCTAATTGTAAGAGATTGTAGCTAATTTGGTAATAAATAACTAATCACTGTATGCAAAACAGACATTTCTGAAAAGCATGCACGACATTTTAATGACATAGAGTGGGCCTAACAGACACTTTTCTTTCCCTTTTTTGCAGGGGAAAACAATTGTCCCTTTTTATAAACCCCTTTTATGCAATTCACACATTTTATTGCTGGAGATATAAGCAGTGAATCTTTTGTAAAGGGGAGGTGCCGGAAAAAAAGGGTGAGCGCTGGGGGGGGTGACCTGGGGATTTGAGGTCCCTGAACGCATGAAAAAAAAAACACGTCGTAAGGGGTATCCAGATGACAATGACTCAAAACACAGGGCAAGCAAAAAAGGGAGTGCCAAGAAGAAGCACTTTAAAGGGTCCGGGAGGGGCCACCCCGTCTCCAGACCTTAACCCCATAAAAACATCTGTGGAGGGATTTTTAAGGTTCGAGTTGCCAAAGTCAGCCGAAACCAAAGATTGGAGAGATCTGCATAGAGGAGTGGAACAAAAAACCCCCTGAGATTTTGCAAACCTGGTGGCCAATACAAGAAAACGTCTGACCTCTGTGATTTCCAAAAAAGGTTTTGCACCAAGACTAAGTTATGTTTTTCAGAGGGGGAAATACTTATTTCCCTCATTAAAAGCAAAACAATTTATAACCCTTTTTTTACTCGTTTTCTGGATTTTTTGTTTTTATTCTGTCTCTCACGTTAAATAAATACCCCTTAACGGGTAGACTGATCATGTCTTTTTCAGTGGGCAAAAAGTACAAAAACAGCAGGGGGGTCAAAAAACTTTTTTATAACTGATATGATGTTGTTTTATCTGTGGCCAATGCCTTGAGCCTTCTTGGGGGCACTTCATGTAAATCTATGGGAGCACCCAAGGGGGGGTTGAATTTTCAAGCCTCCCTTTAGATTTTGCGGTGCGTAGTGCCCCTGATGACGAAAAAAGAGCCAATCACGGCGCAACTAGAAAACATTACAACCCCCACGTCTTTTTTTCCGCTGACTCCCCACCCCACAGAACATGACCAGGCTGAAACACCTCATTTTTGGAGCTCCCTTAAAAGAAAGCAAAAAAGAGATCATTTTGTAGGGGCTTTTTAAACCCTTTTTAACATCCCAACAAAAGGGGGGATCATTCTACAGTGGTTCCTGGCGTACCCCAAAAACCGGGTGTGTTTAGAACGCTTATTTGAACGTCCAGTTACGTTTGACGCAACAGGAGCATTTAGCTGGCCACACATTTTTTCCAGAAACTTTTGGGGCAAAAACACAGCCCTTACAAATTTATGTCCTGAATGTGAGCAGTTTATTTTTGGTTTGCAAGTTGACATTCACAGAAGTAGCGAAAAAAACACAATTCTCATCCAAACGGAAAATGTAGGCTACATTTTTCCTACGCTAATTTAGGAAAAATTTTAGGTAACACAAAGGGTCAAATTTTGAAAAATCTCGGTGACAAAAACCCCAAAATGAATTACAATAAAATTTCTATTTTAAAAAATTTATCATTCCCATCGATCGAAATAATTTAGTAAAACATTTCTAGAAATTGAAAGAACCCCGGGGTAGTTTGTGCTCGCAGCCATGTTTTTTTTTCGCGTCAACCAAAATAATAAGAGGGGGAAAAAGATGGTATGGTTGTTTTCAGATAATGTTTAAGGGGGGTGTGTCGTCTACGATCATTACTTCCCCTTTATTCACTTCGGAAGTTTTCACAAAGATGAGGAACCTTCACCCATTATTTATCTTTGGCGACAGATGTTTACGTGACACACAGAAGCATTGATATGCAACCAACATGGTCCCACAATAGTGGCAAATGGTTAGTTATCATTATAACAGTACAAATTCAAAAAAGTTTTTTTAACACATTAGGTGTCCTTTACAATCTATAATAATTGGAATGCATTTTTGTCCCCAGTACTTGAAAAAAAAACTGTAAATACATTATGCTCCATACATACAGTTAAAGGGAAAAGTTTACATAACTTGGGTTGGAGTCTTAAAACTTGTTTTAAACCCAATCCAAAAAGGGTTTGTTAACAAACTTAGTTTTGGCAATTTGGTTGGGACATTATTTTGTGCAGACACAAGTAATTTTTTCCAACAATTTTTTACAGACAATTTTTTTCCCTTATAATCACTGATCACAATTCCAGGGGCAGAATTTTACATACAAAAGTTGACTGTGCCTTTAAACAGCTGGAAAATTCAAAAGAAGTCCGGGTTTTAGAAGCTTCTGTAGGCAAATTTGCATTTTTGGGATCAATTGGAGGTTCCCTGAAGTATTTCAAGGGGCCTCCTTAAACCAGTGCCTCTTTGCTCGAAATCATGGGAAAAACAAAAGAAATCAGCCAAGGGCCTCAGAAAAAAATTGTAACCCCACAAGTCTGGTTTATCCTTGGGAGCAATTTCAAACACCTGAAGGGACCACGTTTATCGTACAAAAATAGTACGCAAGATAAACAGCTGGGACCACGCAGCCGTCATACGCTCAGGAAGGGGCCGGTTTTGTCTCCTAGAGATAACGTACTTTGGGTGAAAAATGCAAATAATCCAAAAACAGCAAAGGACTTGTGAAGTGCTGGAGGGGCAGGTACAAAAAATCATATCCCCGTAAATCGACCCCATCGAATTTTGGGGTTTTAAAGGGTTTTTTCTTCCAAGCTTAAAATGATAAAAATTCAAAATTTGGGCCCTGTATCAATCCAGCTGATTTTTTGCGCGCTCAAAACAAAGTTAATCGGAAGGGAAAAACTGATTCAGTGAGTTCAAAACAATGGGAACTCTGGAAAAAAAAATGCTCCGACTGGGAAAAATACATTTTTAACGGTCACCAACTCGGAATTGTAAGGGGAACCTCCTCTTTCTGAGCACGACTAAACAGACTCCATGATTCAACCGTTTTTTTTTTTCAGATTCCCCGTTGTCTTGAATCACTGCAGCCCGATTTCCCAATTAATGCCAAAAACATCAAAACAGGCAACAACAACAAACAACAAATATGTATATATACAGTACCAGTCAAAAGTTTGGACCACCTTCTTTCCGGGTTTTTTTCATTTTTTTTATTTTTTTCTACATTTGAAGAATAATAGTAAAGACTCAAAACTATGAAAAAACCAAAAAGGGAAAATCATTGAAACCAAAAAGTGTTAAACAAATCAAAAGTATTTTATTTTGGATTCTTCAAAGTACCCCCCTTTTGCCTGAGACAGTTTTGCACACGCTTGGCATTCTCCAACCAGCTTATGAGGTAGTCCCCTGGATGCTTTTCAATAACAGGTGTCCCTTTTAAAAGTTAATTTGTGGAATTTCTTTCCTTTCTTAATGCATTTGAGCCAATCATTGTGTTTGACAAGGGAGGGGTTGGTAAACTATTTGGTAAAAAACCCAAATCCATATTATGGCAAGAACGTCAAAAACAAAAAGAAACCAGTAATCATTACTTAAGACAGAGGTCAGTCAATACAGAACATTTAAGAACTTGAAAATTTATTAAGTGCGCGCAAAAAAAAAAAATTAAGTTTTCCCCTAAACAGGAGGGTTGGGTAATCACGAAACAGCATGATGTCAGAATTGAGTATGAAAAGAACGCCAACAAAGGAAAAAAAACGGCTACAGCAGAAAACCCAAAGGGCCCGGGGTCATACAAAGGGGAATAGGGTAATAAGGGGCCCCATCAGCTAGCAAACATCCGGGTTTTTCTATGGGCTACATTCCCAAAAGAAAACACATGGGGTTTTATCAATACAATCCCAAAATCCTTTTATTTTGTGGTTTATGCTGGTTTTCCCCTTTCAGTACAACAGAAATATGATAAGAGCCAAAGGAG
This sequence comes from Coregonus suidteri, assembly GCA_036851935.1. Lineage (NCBI taxonomy): Eukaryota > Metazoa > Chordata > Actinopteri > Salmoniformes > Salmonidae > Coregonus > Coregonus suidteri. Next base: position 33,788 of record JAGTTL010000338.1, on the reverse strand, counting down.
ATAAAAAGGCGAAGGAAAAACAAAGAGGTGGTGTGAAATTTCCAACAAACAAGTTTGTGTACTTTTTGGGGAATATTTGCATGGGGTAGTTTTTTTGTCAGACTCAGAACACAAACAGAAGGGAAGAAAGGCCTATACCGCCCTGGCCCCTTCGGGGCTATGCGCCTTCCCCCTTTTTTACTGGGGCCCTCACAGGGTATGCAAACCCATTAATTCTTCTTCTCTCTCTCTCTCTTTTCTCCTCTTCTCCCTCTCTTCTCCCCCCCTCTCTCTTCTCTCCCCCTCTCTCTCTTCTCCCTCTCTCCCCCCTCTCTCTTCTCTCTCCTCTCTCCCCTCTCGTGGAGGCTCTGAGGGGAGAACGGCTCATAATACTTTTGGGAATGGAGTAAAGGGAAAGGTAAAAAAAATGGTTTCAGGATTTGATCCCTTTCCCATTGACTCCATCCTTTACCCCATTCCCCGTTTTATGACCCAAAAGTTAGGGGGGGAAGGGGGGATAGAAAACAGACTGCATCTAGATCACAGAGTCATATCATCCTCCAACCTTCCTCTGTCTGTTGATGGGTTTGTTCATTTCTCAGTTTTCTTTTGTCCCCAGGATTTTAACTGAACCCAATTCTTATTTTTTTCAATTACAAGTAAGATAGTACTTTATAACCCCCAAAGGGGGGGAAATTTTATGTTTTAGCTGGTGCAAAAAAAAGGGGATAAATAAAGTACACATTTATATGATCTTATCTTGTAATTTGATGCATTGACAGTTTATATTTTAAATTAAAAAATAAAAACCCTTGGGAATTTATTTGGTTCAATGGCTTAAAGGGTTTGCCCTTGAAATTAATACATGTTAGGTTTTTTTTTCCAAAAATTATATCCAAAAATTTTTCACATTTTGTTTTTTCATCATAAATTATTGCTTATGGGTCCCTTCGTTTTGTGTTTAAAATTTACTGTTATTCAAGTTTTTTAGATGTGTTTAAAATGGGTTTTTTTCAAGCACTATACTGTATATCAATTTTTTTTAACGGGGAATGGAATTTTTGGGACCCTCAATTTGTTGGATATTGGTTGTTTAATTTTTACATGATGAGATATAATTTACATTTTACGTCTTTTAGCGACGCTCTTTCCAGAGCGACTTACAGGACAATTGGTTAAGTGCCGCCGGGGCACATCGACAGTTTTTTTCACATAGTCGGCTCGGGTTTAGAACCAGCGATTTTCGTTTACGGGCACAACGCTCTTAACCACAAAGCACCTGCCGCCCCTTAATGTGGAATGTCAAAGATAAGCCTTTTTTTTTAAAATCTCCTATATTTTGGCGAGTAGAGACTTTAATTTTTGAGATTTTAATGCAAAAGATTGATGAGTAGACATTACGATTTAATTTCTTTCAGTTTTTAATGTTTTTAGTATTTTTAAGATATCCATTGTCAGGCTTTTTCCCCCTTTTCCCTTTAAAGGGTTGGTATTTCCCTGATACTATTCGATATGTAAAAGGAATTGCTTTTGTCCATAAGGGTTTCGAAAATTCTCCTCGAACAAACCCCCTGGTCAAAAATAGACTTCCTCCGGGGGGTGCAGCAGCAGAAACTTTCCCTTTTTGCGGGGGGCCAAAACCCAAGGGCACGAATAGTTGGGCCTGTCACCATTTGGCATGAATGGACGCGGTGAGCACCAGGTCACATATTTGGGGTTTCCCCAACTTTGGGTTTGAGCATAAAAGATCTTCTTTCCCTGCGAGGGTTCCCACCCAGCGGGGGCCTGTGTGGTTAATGAGCAGCAAGAAGGCCCTATCCCCCCTCCGGGCCCTGGTCCTAAAACCTGTCCATCCGGGGACTCCTATACTGCCTCTGCCGCCCCGGGACTTTCTAACTGCCATGCACCACGAGTGCCCAAAACAGAGCTCTCGGGGGCCCAGAGCCCCCACCCTTTCAACTTTTGGCTGTCCCTCCTTTTCTGGCCCATTGTGTGGAGCACTATCTAGTGGCAGCGCGGCCCGGGCCCCCTACATGAATGGGGAAGGGGAAGTACCACACGGGGTGGTGCCTGGCCTGGCTCCTCCCCCTGGGGGTGATGCTGTTGGCCTATTCCAGGAGTTTTTCTCCATAGCTCTTACTGCCCTTCCCCATTTCAGCCCGTTCGGACAGCGCTGTGTCGGGGGGCATGTGTGGGTGTTGTCCCCAGAGGGGACTGGGGAGGCCTCTGGGTGATTCGGGAGACAGCTGAACCAAAGGGGAAGCTCTGAAAACATCTTGGTCTTCCTGGTCCCCTCGGGGTGGCCTACACCCCCTTTTTTGTGGCCCGGGTGCCCTTCAGTCCCGTGGGACCCGGAGAAAGAGGGCAGGAGGTAAACCGCATACACTGCCGCATCCTCCCGTTGCTCCTGGCCCTTCCCCCCAATTTGGCCCGTAAATCGGACCCTTTCTACATGCCCCCCTTTAGACGCTGCTCCCTGCTGCAGGGAAAGGGGATAATAAGTGTTAGCAATCCAAACCAGGGAGAATAGGTGTATTTAGATACACAGGAAAATGTTCAAAATTCGTATCCGATGAAATGTATATTTTTGACAGTTACCAAAAGGTAAAAAAGTTTTAATTTTATATTTTTCTAGCCTGGGCAAAAACCCAAACCCGGCACAAAATGGTTAATCAAAATTTTTCAAGAATTTTTTAACGGATTTTAATTTTTGGAAAAATACGTGGAAATACTTTGGATTTGAAAAAAGTAATCAACTTGTTTGAGGGGAAATTTCAATACATATTATTCGTCATTGTCCCCAAATTTTCAACAAAGACAAATTTTGTATAAAAATGTTGAATTTTTATCTTAAAACAGCAACTCCTTGGAAATTTATATTCTACAGCCCCCTTTGGGGTTCCCACCCGGGGGTTTTTTCCCAAGCCCAGCTATGATATTTGTCATGTTTTTACCAAGGTATCTGAGAATATAGTTGGAGATCTCCATTTACTAAATAATTCACTGTTGTATAGAAGTCTTTCCAAAGGGGTGGGTTTTAAAAAAGTAAATAAAATGGACCATACTTTACCCCTCAAATTATTAATGATGCTACAGTTTTTTGGGCCAAATTAACATTTAAAAAAGTAATAAACCTATTTTTAAAATTAACCCAGAATTCAACAAAAAAAAGAAAATAAAAAGGGGCGGGGTTTTAGCCCCCTGGTTGTTTTAAAATGTAATGATTTTAAGATAAATTTTGTGTTTGGTTTTAAACACAACCAAATATAAAATTTTGAAAAGGGTTTCTTCTGTTTGGATTTTCTATCTGGCCATGACTTAGTCTGGCAAATTTGATAGTTGGATTACGTCACCATCTCCCAAAAAAACTAAGTTAAGAATATGACTAAATCAAAACAAACTTTTTTTAAAATGATTTTAAAGTTTGTTTTTATTTTTCCTATTCTTTAACTTTCTGGTTGAGATGGGGCGGGAAAACCAACATATCAATTATTATTTTTAGACAAACTGGGAATTTCAACCAGACTAAGTCAGTGGGGAAGACGAAAATATCCAAGCAAAAGATAAACTCCTTTAAATGTTTATATTTGCATGCATGACAAAAAACACAATTAAAATCACTTTTAAAAACAAAACCCAAATAGCCTAGAAATTTCCCAAAAATTAAAAAGATTATACGATGTTTGGGTTTCCCTCTCCAAAAAAAAAAAAAAAATAAAAGTTTTAAATTTAAGCTATCTTGCAAAATAATGAACATTCAACCTTTAAAAAATTGTAACACATCCATGGTCACATTTTGAGGGTTTCTGTAAGTATAAAGTTTCTTTATTTAAACATATAAAAAGGGGCATGTCAAGATAGCTCAGTAGGGGCTTGCAGGTCTGTGGGGATCTTCACAATTTCTGTAATAATATGCGCAGAATCTCAAGGCATTACATTACTTTTTACACCAGTATTTTAAGGAATCTCAACGCAATCCAGGTCATTTTGGTTTTGAAATCCAGGTAATTTGGTATTTCATATAAAACTTTCTGTGTTTTAAATGGTCGAAAAGCAGTGAAAAATTTGGTGATAACTAAACCAAAAACAGACATTTTTTTTCCTTTGGGAAATTTGTTGTGCTTTAGATGGTTAAAAGCGTAATGATAACATTTATTTTGATATTCAAAAAAATTTTTTGTCTGTTTTTTTGTTTTGTGTGAAGTTTTTTTGAAACTCATTGATCAAGTCTAAAACCAAATTTTACTAAAATATCCCATTGAATGAATGGGTGCCCATTGGGAGTATTTTTGGTATCATGCCACCCTCGTATACAACAGACAGGGGTGACATGGTAGCAAAAACCCCATCGGGGAGCAGGCTAATATTTTTTGTCATTTTTAAATTATATAAAAGTTTGATATCTATGATGGAATTTCTTTTAGAGATGTCATCCAATAAATTAAATAGATGATGAAAAAAGATATGGTTTTTTTTGCCTCTCTTTTTCCCCTTTTTTTTATTTATTTGGTTTGATGCTCTCAAACCTCCCCCCCACTTCCTATTGGCTTCACCCCCCAAAATACAGAGGTAACAGACCATGGAAATGTTTGCATAGCTTTTCTTTTACGCACCAAGGAGGGCTCATTCTTATCTTTTTCCATCGTGAAAAAAACCTGCAAAAATTTTAGGAAAAAAAAAACATTTGGGTTTTCCATTCCACTCTCAACTCAAAAAAAAAAAAACTAATTGCCCGCTGTTAAAATACTAAGTGGCAGTAGTTTTTTTTTTGTAATTCCCCATGAGTTTAAACCACGTACAATTTTGTATGAGATACTTTATCTTTCACAATAAAATCATTAATAAATTTGGCCTATCTGAAAGAATATCTTAGATGCTTACCAAGGGAAAACAATTGCTATTGTAGGAACAAGTTGCTGGCCTTCAAATCTTTCCCGTGCTCAGGTTTCTACCCGATCCCATTTAATTGAAGATTACAAAACCAAAACATCAGAGGGAATTCGTTTAATATTTCAAATAGTTTTTAAAATATATAGAGTTTTTTTTAACACATATTGTGGATTTGGGGGTTTGGGGGACCCACACCACGCCCTTTGGGGGGGGCCCCACCTGAGCGCACTGCTGCCCTCAGATTTGTTCCCCAACGGCAAAAAACGGGAATAAACGTTTCTAAAACCCTTCCCCCCGACGTCTTTTTTTTGGGGGAAACCCCCTCCTAAAGCTTTGGTCTGCCAGTTTTTGCCCCACAGTCCCCTCCTTTAATTTTATCCCTTGGGGGTGACAAAGTTTGATGACAAGTACTAGCATTACTAGCGAAGGGCTCCACCACTGGGGTTTGTAGAGGCCCCGGTACTCTTACCCTCAGGCCTTCCTGAGAGAGGCCGGAAGGGTTTTGGCTTGGTTGGGGGTTGGTTGGGTTTGGTTTGGGGTTCGTCCCCTTTTTACCACTTCGGATAGCAGGAGAGGTCTACATCCCCTTTGGGGATGGGGAGTATATGCTTTAGATGTTTTAATGCTTTAAATATACCCCCTTTTTGTTTTTTTTTGGGGTTTGCTTTTTTCCTTCTTAAGCTTCTTTCAAAAAAAAAAAGCAGACAGAAAAATAAAGGGATGATGGGGGAAATAGAGCATTTTACTATCGTTTGTCAGTCAGTCCAGGGGGGAAGGGGAGACTGCAACCCCCTCTAAAAAAGATGTACTAAGAAATTTGAATCAGTTGAAAAGTTGGGACAAAGGTTTATACAGTATTCGCACCCATAAAATGTTTTTATTTTGCAGGGTTTATAGGGGGGAAAAAGTTTATCCAGATCTTTTGTCTCTTTTGTCAACTTGGCAGGGGAAAAAGGGCTAAGGATTCAAAGACAGCAAAAAAAAATATCGGGGACCAAGCTAAAAGAAATGCAGGGGAAATTTACCTGTCTTTTGGGGGGTGGCCCCCTGGTCCCACCTTTTGGTCTCCTGCTGTTTGGGATTCAGGCCAGGTTTGGCTGGGTCCCAACACGGGCCCCCCAGCCCCAAACCTGTCACCCCTGCCTTTGGGTTGGAAAGGGAAATTTTTTGCCCGGGTGCCTTTTAAACCCCCAAAGCAACCCTCAAGGTGTCTGTTAAAGAGTGTTTAAAAGGGACTACAAAAATGATTTGATTTTTCCATGGGGCTTTAAAACTATTATGTAAAATTTTTTTTTTCCGGGGGGCTACAAACTGTGGCCCTAGTAAGAATTTTTTAAAAATTTCCCAAAATACCAATAGATGTTAAGGTAAAAAAACAGTTTCACTTTCTTTGGGATTTAAAATGAGAAATACTTTTAACTACAAAAAACATGCTAAAAATATTTTTGCACATCCCCCCCCCCCCCTTTTTCTTTAAAATACAGTATATTTTTATAAACCATACCAATAAAAAACTGTTTAAAAATGCACAGCGGGCCAAATGTTACTTTTTTGGAGACAAATTGCTTTCAAAACCCCAAATCAAAATAAGGGTTGTTTTCCTACCTCATCCTTTTTAAAGTTATTTTTTGTAAAAAGATTTTAAATGTTTGAGGGGGGGGGGTGTTTTTTTTCAGTGCCTTTTTTTTTCCCCAATTAACAAAAAAAAACACATTAAAAACGCCCCTTTGTTCAGAATTTATGGAGTGAAAATAAAAAAAATTTCAAAGTTTTTGTGCAATAAAAGTAGCACAAAAAAAGCATCTTTGCAACAAAAATGCACCCCCGTCTCACCCTAAATCACATAAGAATGGGGAAATAACGGGTTTAAAAAACCATGTGCAAAATTTTCAAAGTTTGTGTATTTTCCTCCCTACAGAAAAGGACACAATCAAAACAAAAAAAAGAGTAAATTTAGGGAAAAGCAAAAACACCCAATTTCCTACAACTCAATAAATATTGCCACCTAGACCCTGCACCCCAATCTATCAAATCTAACCCCAAATTGTATTTGTCAAATCTTTGTAAAAAAAGGGTGTAAAACTAACATTTAAATGCTTACTTAGGGGCCCTTTCCCCAACAAGCAGAGAAAAAAATTATAGAAAAATTTAAATAACACGAGGAAAAAATTACAAAATTTGATTTAACAAAAAACCTATATACACAGGGTTCCAGTACCGATTTGAGGTCAGGGGAAACGAGGTAATTGAGGTAGATATGTATGTAAAATTTTGGGGGGGGAAAAGGGGACTAGGCAAAGGAAAAAAAAACAGTGAGCAGCGTAGGGGGATGATTCAAAAGAGTTTTCCCATTTTTTTTAACTTTTTTAGTGTCTTATAACTTGGGGGTGAAACATTATCGGGGCCCTGTTTGGTTCCAGCTTTTTGGGCATGGGTTCCCCGCTTGCCTGCGATAGAAAGGGGAAAACCGTTTTGGGGACTTGGGGGTGGAGTTTTAGGGTTTTTCCTTTTAAACACTCCCTTTTTTATAGAGGCCCTGGATGGCAGGGAGCTCGGGCCCAGTGATGTAGGGTCGAAACGCACTCCCCCTCGGGTAGTCCCCCTTGCGGTCGGAGCCAAGAGTTGCACCCAAGTGGGGGTGCAACCAGCCCCAAATGCCCCTTCAATGGTCCCGGGCTTTTAGAACTTTTTGAGGATCTAGACAGGGCAGTGTGTGTTAAATGGTAAAGCGCAGGAAGAATTTTCATCTTTTGGTGTAGCCGACGGGTGTCAGCTATGAAAAGGGTTCAAATGGCAAATTTGGGTTTCCCCTGAGTTTTAAGGGCCCAAAGGTTTTAAAAAATTTTAAAAAAAGGGCTGACAAACAACTCATGTTGATTTTGTGCGGTTTTTATTTCAAGTTTAATCGCGGGTTGTTCCTCTCTGGGGTTTTATCACTTTGCGGGGGTTTAAAATGATTATGCTAAGAAATTTAAGGACACAACCCCCTGATCGAATAGCCACGAAACATTAACGAAAAAAAAAAATAAAGGACTTCTCTGAAGCTGCTTTTTTGGCTTTACAAGTATTTTTTGGCTAAAAAACCTTTGGCAGACCCCCGTTTCGAGTGAGTGGGGACTTTCGGAAAGATTGGGTCTCGCCCACCCGAGATACTCTGGTTCACGGGCGGGAGCTTCATTCGTCGGGGGTTGAGCCTGGCTCCCGGGGTAAAGCTGACTTTCGGTAAAAGGTGGTCAATACTGTAGGGTTCGGGTCATTGGAAAAATGAATGTCCAGAACTCGGGGTTTAAGGGGAAAATTTCCCAGTACCACGCAAACCGAAAAACCCTGGGCCTACGGCGTTAGCAGCGCCTGTCCCACATCATTTTCACTCCTTCACCCTTTCTTATCCCCGGGTGCATGTGAAATTCCCAATTGAAAAAATTTTTTACCTTTCATTCGGATTTTTTTGGGTGCCCATGTTGGGAAATAGCCCCAGTCCAGTGAATCCAAAGGGGAAAGGTGCCTCTGAGTCTTTTGTGTTAGTCGTGTTACCCTTCTTGCTGGGGACTGTTTCGGGGAATGGGTTTTTTAATTGGGGGAATGGGTTTTTGAACACTTTCAGTTTCTTTGCAAAAATTTTGATTTTGGGATTCTAAACTGGGAAAGGCGAGGAAAGGTTGTAGGGGTGCGCCCTTTTCTTTTCCTATTGGGGTATGGAGGGTTATCCTTGGGAAAAAATTGGGGGGTGAGGTGTATGGCCTGTCGTTTCCCCCTCTCTAGGGGTTTCCTGTAACCCGTCATTTGTAGGTTTCCCGGTGAGGCGCGACCTGTCACAGCGCCGGCAAATGATGTGGTAAAAAAAAAAATCTGTCACTATTTTTCCTTTTATCCCTTTTTCTGTGCCCCGCTCGATCAAAATCAAAGAGAAAAAGGGCTAAACCCCAACTTTAAGAAGATTTCGTGACAAAATTTTTCCCTGTGGAACATTTTTGGAGAGGGCCGGCCAGGCTTTTTTCTCCAGGATGTTTGTCCTGATGGGGGAAAATGGGGGCCTCATGGTAGTATTTTTTGGGGGGGAAGGAAATTTATTAAGTTTTTTGGTACCAGTTAAGCTTTGTGAATTGGGGGGAAAAAACTTCCCCCAACGAGTTGCGGGACTTTGGGCGTAAAAGAAAACCTCCCCATCGCATATTTGGAACATTTATTTTCCCCTAGGCTAAAGAGGGATGTATCTGCTTTCATAAAAACCCTTTGTAAATTAAATTTTTAAATCCTAATCAACTTTTAAGCCGGGACCCTTTTTTCCTTTTTCCCTACTCCCCAAACCCTTTTGAGATTTATTATTGACTGTTTTGGGCCCCTCGGGCCTCGCTTAAGAATGGTGATTACCTGTTTCACTGGATGTGTCAAAACCCACTATTTTTTCCTGCGGCCTACCCTTCCGGTCTACACAACTAAGTCTGTGCTAAAGCTTTTATTTCATTTTTACCACTTTTTGGGAATCCCTAAGACCCTTCAGAGTGATAAAGGGTTTTCTAATTTCACCTCTAACCTTTTGGTCATTTTCTCCAACAGCTCCATAATTTTAAAAATAATTTGGCTAGGCCTATAAACTTGCAAGTCAAGGACGCTGGAACTTTTCCCTAAAACCCAATTAAGTTTTTGTTGGGGTTTAAATTGTACGGAAGGGATAAGGATTGGGGGGAAAGGGGTTTCCCTTTGGGTTTAAAGGTTACCCGCCAGGGAGGTTTAAACAGGAGAGCCGGTTTCCCCAAATTACCTAGTGTTTGGGACATAGGTTCGTGGGTTTTCTAGGGGGCCCCAGGATGACGGGAAGCCCTCCTGACCACCTAAAGTTTTCTGTTATCTTATGTAGTGTTTTCTGGCGGCACCCCTGTAAAAAGTGGGGAGTGGCTAAAGAGACTATCATCTTCACAAGGGAGGTAAAAGGGCCCATTTTGATTGGCGAGCTGGGGCCTCGTCGGTGACCAGGTTTTGCTATTTGCCAATTGTTGGTTCTCCTTTTCACGGAAAGTTTCAAGGTTCATTTTACATTTTGTGTCCCAGTGCATGAGAAAAACTATCTAGTTGCCACTCCGGAACGGAGGAAAGGCCCCAAACGTGCCAGGTAAATCGGGCAAAACCCATTCCCCCATTTTCCCTCGGGGGCCGAAGAGTGTGAATCCGCAGAGGCCCGGAAAAACCTGTTTTTTTGGGCCCCATTTACTGTTACATCGCTGGGTTCTTATTTTTCTCACGTGGGTCCGTGTTGGTGAGGAGAAGGGTCCCGGGGCCCCGACGTTGAGTACTCCCAGGGTAGTTTAAAAAATTTCAGGGGGCCCTAAGTGTGAGTTTGTTTCAGGCAAACCTTTAAGTCCCTGGTTTAAGGTGGTTGGGCAGGGGGGGCCCTTTTTGGGTCTGAAGGGGGAGCTTTTGATGCTTTTCCCCCCCAAAATCTAAATGGAACTGTTTGCATTTTTTGGGGAATTTTGGGTTTTTAAACCGTTTTTTTCCTGGAACCCTTCTTACCGTAGTCGCTCCCTTTGACAGATTTGCGAAACTAAGGCGTTTACATCGGGTCCCCTCTCTGTAAAAAGGTTTTTTGGGAGGATGCTAAGGGGTTTTGCTTCCCCAAAAACTCCGGTGCGGGGCGGGCTCCTTGGGGGGATTTTCATTAAACCTTGCAGGGGGGAAATGCAAAGTCAAATTGGGCGGGGCAGCCCTTTGAAAGAAAAATTGTGGGGGGGTTTTTAAGAGGCCTGTTTTTTTTTTTCCAAAAAATTTTTTAACCGTTATCAGTTGAACTACCTGTGGGGGGAAAAAAGAGCAGAAATTCCCTATGGGCACTACAACACTTCGAGGTGTAGGGCGGGGCGGTGAGACCTATTGTGGTCTACACCCCCCATAAAACCCCCTCACCTTCTTTTAGGTCTATTATGTGTCCCAAACCCGAGGATAAAGGTTTTTTGTTTTTCCCGGCCCTTTCCCTCTCAGTGCGGAACTCAGGGGGGCGGGTTGTTTTTTTGCTGAAGCGCTTCTTGTGCCCCCTGGTCCCGGAAAAGAATTGGTCCTATTGAAACGGTGGACACCGTGGGCCCCCCATGTATGCGTTTTCGTCCCCTTGACTTCTACTGTTTATTTGTATATTTTATGTTTCCTGTTTTCTCTGTTTTTTTGGTTTCCCCGCTGTTTCGTTTTCCCTTTTTTCCCCCTTTAAAAGGGTTTCTTACTGTGGCAAAATTTTTCTGAGGTCTGGGGAGGACGAGGGGGGTGGGGCCGTGGGATAGGGCTAACCCGGGCAGTATTGTTTGTGTTTATGTATGTTGGTTTGGGGTGGGGGTTTCCCGGGTTTCCTTTGGGGGTCCCGGTTTTTGGGGGGGGGGGGGGGACGACCCCCCCACTCTGTCTGCCGAATTTTCTCTTTTTTTTGTTTTTCCCTTAAAAGGATGTCGGGGGGTGAGCCGGGGGGGTCATCAGAGAAATGGGACCCCAACCCGGGCTCGGGGGTGTCCCAGGGATAAAAACACCTTTCCCCCCTTCATTGTGGAGACCCCCTCCCTGCAGGAAAAACACTGTTGGGTTTTTGGGGGGCCTTTGTGTGGCTGTATTGTTTTTGGGGTTTTTTTTTGGCACTTTCAAAAACTCCCCTTATCACATCTATGCCGCAAACCGTTTTCCCCTTACATAACTGCCCACCCCACACCATTGTTAATTGTAAATTATATAGTTTGGGTTTAGTTTTCTAAATATATTTTGTTTTTTTTTTTCTCCAAAGTTTCTCCCTATTTGTTACGGGTACGAGCCGGGGGGGTTGACAGCGGGGATAGACTGGTTTTAAAGGTTTTCTGAAATGGCCCTAGAAATTTTCCATCCATCCCCAAACAAACGTCTGGCTCGAGCTTTCTGGTTCACATTTTACATTTACATTTTAGTCCCTTTAGCAGAAAGCTCTTATCCCGACGACTTACGTTAGTTAGTGCATACTTTGTATTTTTTTTTCCCCCCCCAATGACCCTAAACCCCCCGGCCCCCAACCTCCCCACAAAATACATCGGGCCCCAACCTCCCCCCCAACCTACCCAGCACCCCCAGGTCTCCAGTGACCTTTCTCCGAATGTTGGGAAAAAAGAAAAATCACACCACTTTTAAAAAAAAACAAGTGCATTAGAGTGTTAATTTGAATAAGGTTTTTGAAACAATACTCATGATTTTTTGTTGTTTTTTTTTTGTTTTTTTTTTTTAAAAATACATTCGAAAAAACAAACCCCTGGGAGAGGGCCCTGTTGGAGGTCCCCCCGGGGCCCAAAGGGTAAGGAGGCAAGGTTTTTGGGGAAAAAAAAGGGTGAGTCGGCTACAGGTCCCGACAGCCTCACCCCACAGGGGGTTTTCCCGGGGACAAGGCAAAAAACTAAGAGACAAGGAAATAAGCAAAGGGGGAAAAAAACCTGTGACATTTAAGAAAGCTGTGGCCCCATCTGAAAAAAAATTTTTCCAGTTTTCCAAAAAACCAAAAAAAAACCCCTAAAAAAAAGGGATGCGAAGCTTGTCCTTTAACGGCCCCTTCAGTTTTACCGGTGGGGACGGGAAAAGGCGAGTTGGGCCCGAGGTGGGGTCACAAACTATGCCATTTTTTAAAGGCGGGATTTTTTTTGTGACCTCTGTGTCAATTACAAAATCAGGGGGAAAGCCATTGTGTTTAAATTTTTGTTATTTTTATGAAATGTTTTTCCCCCTAGAGTCCCCTGTCCCACCCTGCGAAAAAGTTTTTAGCATTTAATTTAAAAAAACCCGCCCTAATAATCTTTCCGTTTTTCCCCCCCAAGCGTCTTGGGACTCGCTGAAGTCGGGACAGCTGTCCCGCCAACTTCTGTCCCGTAGCGTCCGAAACCCGTTTGGGCTAACACTAATATGACCCCTGTGTGGAAAGGGAGACCTCACAAAAACTTTCATTTTTTTGCATAGGAGGGCCCCCAGGCCTCATAAGAATCCATAAGGTACAAAACCCACCAGTTTTAAAAAGGAAAGAAAGTACAGTACCAGCAAAGTTTGGGCATACTTACTCCCTTTAATGGTTTTTTTTTATTTTTACTATTTTTAAATTTTAAAATAATAGTGAAACATCAAAAATATGGGAAAAAAAACATAGGAATCATGTAGTTAAAAACCCAAAAAAATTTTTTAAAAAAAATCAAAAATTTTTTTATTTGGATTCTTCAAAGTAGCCACCTTTATGACAGTTTGCACACGCTGGCATTTTCCCCAACCCTTCATGAGGTAGTCACCTGGAATGCATTTCAATTTAAAGGGGTGGGTTGTTAAAAATTAATCTGTGGAATTTCTTTCCCCTTTTTCATTGCGCAAAAAATCCCCCTACTAAAAAAGAATAAGAAAAAGGGGACTTGCCGGGACAAGGTTTTGACTGTACTGGTTTAAATGTGTGTGTGTTTAATCAAATTTATCTGTTTTATTTCCCAAACTTTGTTAAAAAAAATATGTAAAAATTACAAACTATTGAACTCTTTTCCCCCCGTAGCTGAGCAAAAGCCCCCTTTCCCAAAAAAGGGAAAATTTTTTAAATCACACAAAATCTTCAACTGTAAACCAAATTTTTTTCCTTTTTATTTTGTTATCCTAAGGGACCCTAAAGGGAATTGGGTCCTACCCCATGTTAAACCCACTGCCCGAGGTTTCAGCTTGTTCCAATTAAAAAGAGTAGGGGTATAAACCCATGCATGGGGAGAGAAGGCCCCCACACTTTTTCATCCAAGGAAAAAGTTTCTCCAAAAAGGACTAAGGGTAGTTTTCTCGTTTCCTACAAATAAATATTGACAAGCCCTATTTGTTTTCGTCTGAAAAACGAGAAAGTGCAAGTTCTAAATTTTGGGCTCCTTAAAATAAACAGTAATACCATAGCCTAATATAAAGGGCCACGGAGAATCTCTTATAATTTTTAAACCCCTTTCTTAGGGTTTTTTTTGGGCATTTTTATTTTTGCCTTAGGGCGCAAATTGTGGGGCCATGGTGGCAAGTGAGCAGCGTCACATACGCCTTTAAAAAAAATTGCTGGGCTGTGATTGGGGGTCAGCCAGTGGGGTGTGAGTCCGACAAAAGCCAGCGGGTTTCGGTATGAAGAATTTTCCCGCGCAGACCTCTCCCCCCATTTGGAAAAAAGGGTTTGACAAAATGTCATTTAGTGGAGGCTTTTGGCTGTTTGGCTAAAAAAGTAAACCAAAATAAACCCGCAGAGGGTGTCAAATGCAACATGTGTCTTTTGTCTAAGCTGTGGGCTTTATGTGTCACTATGCACTTTTAAGTAGCTCTTGGGCCATTTACATTTACCAGGGTTGTCCGTGGGTTTTTTCGACACAAAAAGGGGTATTGTTATTTAAACAAGGGTTATCTCCCCCTTCATCTTGTAAATAAAAAAGGGACGACAGACGGGGTTTGTCAGGTGGGAAAAAAAACTTTATCTCAAGCAAAGTACCCCAGCATCATTTGGGGCAAGGGCAGCCTTTTTTTTTGGGCCTTCCAAAAGTGAAGGTGAAAAAAAAACAATTTAATTTTCTAGTGTAATTTTTTTACTGTATTTCCCCCAAAGCATTTGCAATTTTAGACTCAAAAAAAATAGCCCATTTTAAAGGTTTTGCGTCTGTAAAAAAGTAAAATTTACGATTTGTCCCGGACTGCCTTCTACCCTTAGACACAGGGAATGTCAATAAAAAAAAAAAAAAAATCGAATATTGGATTTTGCCCGGGGTGTGCAGGCTATATTGTAGCGGTTGCTTGGCAGTGGGCCCGGGATTTTCAGCGCATAGCTTTCCCATGGGATGCCAGGGGCTTTAAAAGGCAAAAATAGAAGCAGGGAGATGCGGGGGCGAGCGCTGCGTCCACTCACACTTTGGAAAAATGCCTTGTAGGTACTTCTCTCACCCTCGAGCTACTCTAGAGCCCCCCCCTAAAAAAAAAAAAGGGAAATTAAAAAGGGCACAACCAAAAAAGTTACTGGTTAATTTACCGTTTGGCGAGAAGCAATGAGGTAATTTTGGTCTTTTATTTTCAAAGATATGCGAAATCCCGAGTTTTCAATCGGATTTCTGGGGTTTTAAAATCAAAAACCCCGAGCGGGGGAAAATTTACTCTCACAGACACGCGCAGTTTCTCAGCGTCCCAAACCTGAGGTGATTTTCACAGAGGTTTAAATTGCAAAAAACACCTTATTACTACTTATTACTATGTTATTACATGTTTTAAAGCCCCCACCTTGTTGCTGAAGGGTTTGGTATAATTTTTGGTAACTACTGTATGTGGAACCAGGCCCATCTGAATTTAGAAAAAAAAAGAGGGTTTTTTTTTTGTTGGTTTTAAATTTGAAAACATTTCACAAAAGGGGAAAAATTTCATGTTTTCATTCATACCCAAAAACTGGGGCTGTGTCCTGGCTTCTATGGGATAAAACTATTGTAGGTGATTTATTTTTTCATCTATTCCTGAATTTTTATTTTTTCATTTCAAAAGTGGAAAAGGCATTTTGCATAAATTCTTTGGAGATAGGAAAAATGTTAAATAAAAAACCCTTCATTGAAAAATTTTTTTAAAGATTTTCCCGGGGAGTAAAGGGATTTCCCCTTTTAGCCCAAAAAAACCCATTGAAATTTCCAGCAAGCTAAAGGATATACATTTATGTCAAGTTTTATTCATTGCCAATTTAGATTAAGAAATCATATCATGATTGTTGGCCAGGCTTTTGGGTGTGCTGCCCCTATTCGAGGGGAAAAAGAAAGGGCTCGCTTTTACAGCTCACAGAAGGGGCTGGGGATTGAGGGATAAAGCTTTAACGATATCAATCCCGTTTCATGAATTTAAGGTAAATGGTGGGGAGAAAAGAAAGAGAAAAGGACAATCCCCACTGTCATTAATAAGACTGATAGAGAGTGGGAGAGAGAAGGGGAAAAGGGGGTATTCCCTCTTTTACCATCTCCTCTGTCAAAATAAGACTTGAAGACCGTCCCGAAAGGAGAGTAGTGGGTTTAAAAGGGAAAGAGAGGGAGGGGGTATTCGTCTTTTCCCCTTCTCCCTGTCTCCCCTTTTCCCCAAAAAAAGACTTGAATGACCCCGCCCTGATCCCCACTGAAATATTTTTCTCCCCCTTTGGGTAAAAAGTCTCTTTGTCTGTGCTGTGGGCCCCCTTTATGGCCCCCGGCATGGGAATCTGGCACTCCGGGGAGGGGGGGAATCTGTGGAATTGCCCCACACACAACTGCCTGAAACCCCGCACGGCACCCCACACACACCACACCCCCACACACCCACAAAACACCCCACACACACACACCACACACACCACACACACACACACACCACCCACAAAATCATACCGTAATTTTTCCCCACATAAGGGGGGACCGGAGTATAAGCCGCAGCAGCTAAATTTTAATGATATAATGGGTTTGTACCTATATAAGCCGCACTTTGGGCTATAAGCCGCAGGGGTTTTTTTAAAGTTTAATTACCATATGTAAGGGTTCGTGCCCGAGGGGGTTTTCCCGGGGGGGAGACAAACTTTCGCTCTCGTAATGTCTGTCGGGCTTGCTCTCGTTCTGTCTCTCGTTCGTCTCTCCGGGAGCACTCTCGGTTCCACTTTTATTTTTTCGCGCTACTGTCTACTCTTTTTCCCGGGCCCCCAGCTTTTCCTACGGAGCCCCCCGCTTAAAGGTGGGGGGGCGGACCGGTCATAGAGCCCCTAAAAGTTAAAATTTGGGGGACTGTAAAACCCGAAAATCCCCCAGATTTTTTGGGGGTCTTTGTGGCCCCTTTGCTGTAAAAAACCATAGATTAGCCCCACCGTTATATAAGCCCGGCAGGGTCCCAAAATGGGGAAAAAAAGGGGGCTTTTAAATCCGAAAAATTACGGTACTTTCACACACGCAGTTGGTACCTGTAAAGACAGTGAACTATGCCCCCTGTCCCGGATGACCAAATTTTTAACAAATTTCAGGGAAAAAAGTTATAAGGGCTTGAAATATTAGCCCAATTTTTCATGACGAATATTTATGGTACCCCTTTAAAATCCAATAACATCTACTGGGAAGTAATTTTTTGAGACTAATATGCATATAGCTTCCTAATGGCACCAAAATTTAAATAAAGTCCACAGCAAAGAGCTGGAAAACAAACCAATTTCAAACCCCTTTCTTTTAAATGTGCTGTTTTACTAAATCTGTATAAGGGTTTAAATTTTTCATAAAGGGCCTTTTAAAAAGGGTTGGGGAATTAAATCCCCCCTCACAGGGAAAAAAAAAGGGATTTCTTCCCCCCTTCCCCTAAATGAGGAAAGCTTTCACGGGCTTTTATTATTAACTGGGGTGTCAATAAAACCCCCCCAAAAAAAATGAGATTTCCCTTTTAAAGATACATTATAAAAAATCCCCTTATGTGGGCTCAGAAAAAAAGGGGGGATCTCGTTTGTTTTGTTTTTCTCCAAAATAAAAATAACCCACAAAGGACCCTTTCTCCACTGGATTTGGTTGTTTTTGGGGCCTTGGGACCCGGGGAAAAGGTGATCCGGGGTGGATTTCCCATGTGTCCCAAAAAATGTTATGTCGTGCACTACTTTTTACCAGGGCACACAGGACTCTAGTCAAAAGTGGTGCAAAACGACCCTAGTCAAAAGTAGGCACTAATAGTGAATAGGGATGCACATGGTGGTTAGGAATGTGAGGTGTTCAATGGCTTCCTTCCTTCCATTTGGGGGAATCAAGACTCTCCAGGGATCCCTAATGCTCTTTAGCACTATGCTAATGGAGCTACGCATCCTCAGAGAGCTGTGATGTTTTTAAAAATCACTTTTAGTGCTTTTATGTGGAGTAGAATTACTTCGGGTCCTCTCCTCTCAAGTTGTCTGTGTTTGTTTTTGGGTTTACTATGCTCCTATGAATTCCTTTGAAGGGTTCCCAAACGAACTCTCTGGAAACCAAAAGGAATTATATTTTAGAGGGAAAGGGAAAAAGCGATTTACAGTGCCTTCAGAAAGTATTCATACTCCTTGACTTATTCCACATTTTGTTGTGTTACAGCCTGAATTCAAAAAGGATAAAAAAAATATACATGGGGAGAAAAAGTATTTGATACACTGCCGATTTTGCAGGTTTTCCTACTTACAAAGCATGTAAGGTCTGTCATTTTTATCATAGGTACACTTCAACTGTGAGAGACGGAATCTAAAACAAAAACCCAAAAAATCACATTGTATGTTTTTTTAAAAATTTAAATTTTGCATTTTTTTGCATGACATAATTTGAACATCAAAAATTGTAGACCGCACAAGGCGGGGGATGGGTACAGGACAATAGGAAAACCCTTTGGTGAGAAGGAAAAAACTTTTGGGCGCAATTATTAAAAAATGGAAAAAGTTAAAGATGACGGCAATCCCCCCGGGTCTGGGCTCCATGCAAGATCTCCCCTGTGGGGCACAATGATCAGAGGAAGGGGGGGATCAGCCCAGAAACACACGGCGGGACCTGGCAATGCCCTGAAGAGAACTGGGACCACAGTTAAAAGAAAACCATAAACACACTACGCCTTCAGGGATTAAAACCCAGCGAAAGCAAGGCCCCCCTGCTAAAGCCAGCGCATGTCCACCCCGTCTGAAGTTTCCCAATGCCATCTGGAGACCCAGAGGGAATGGGGAAGGTCAGTGGTCTGATGAGACAAAAAATAGCTTTTTGGTCTAAACCCCACTCGCCGGTTGGAGAAGAAGAAGGATGGGACAACCCCAAGAACCCACCCCAACCGTGAAGCATGGAGTGGAAAAAACATTTTTGGGGGATGTTTTTTTGCAAAGGGGACGGACAACTGCACCGTATTTAGGGGAGGATGGAGGGGCCCATTTTCCCGAATTTGGCCAACAACCCCTTTCCCTCAGAGAGCATTGAAGAGGGCTGGTGGGTTTTCCCAGAATGACAACGACCCGAAACACACAGCCGGGGCAACTAAGGAGTGGCTCCGTAAAAAGCATTCCAAGGCTGGGGGTTTGGCCTAGCCAGTCTCCCCCTGAACCCAATAGAAATCTTTGGAGGGGCTGAAAGCCCGTATTCCCCCGCGACAGCCCGAAACCGAAGAACTGGAGGCTTATAGGAGGGGCCAAAATCCTGTGCGTGTGTGAAAACCGGGTCAAGACCTACGGGAAAACGATGATCTCTTAATGCAAAAAAGGTTTCTGTCCAAATACAAGTTCTGTTTTTCTGATGTATCAAATACTTATGTCATGCAAAAACTGAAAATTAATTATTTAAAAAATCATACAATGTGATTTCTGGATTTTTTTTTTAATTCCGTCTCTCACATTGAAGTGTACTTGAAAAAAATTAAAGACCTCACATGCTTTGAAGTAGGAAAACCTGAAAAATCGGCAGTGTATCAAATATTGTTCTCCCCCACTGTATATTTCACCCATTACCCAATCCCCCATAAGACAAAGGGGAAAACATGGTTTACTTTTTTTCACATTTTTGAAAATAAAAATACAGAACTATTAATTTAATAAGTATTCAAAACCCTGAGTCAAACATGTAGAATCACCTTTGGCAGCGATTACAGCTTTGATCTTTCCTGGGTTCCCTTAAGAGCTTTGCTCAATGGAGTACAATTTTGCACTTTTTATTTTAAGATTGCTGTCAATTTGGTTTTGATTTTGTAGACAGCCTTTTCAAGTCTTCCCCATAGTTTTTTTAACCCTTTTAAGAAAACTGTAACTAGGCCACTCAGGAACATTTAATTTCGTTTTGAAAAGCAACTCCAGGTATATTTGGCTTGGGTTTTTTAGGTTTTGCCCGCTGAAAGGTAAATTCATCTCCCAGTGTCTGGGGGAAAAGCAGACTAAACCAGGTTTTCCTTAGGTTTTTGCTGTTTTTGCTCCTTCCGTTTTTTTTACCCGAAAAAGCCCTTAATGATTACAATACCATTACATGATGCACCCACCACTATGTTTGAAAATATGGACAGTGGTACTCAGTAATTGGTTGTATTGGTTTTTGGACCCAAACATAACATTTGTTTTCAGGACAAAAGTTAATTCTTTGCCATTTTTTGCAGTTTATTTTAGTTCCTTTTTGAAACGGAGCATGTTTGGAAAAGTGTATTTGTTCAGGTTTTTTCCTTCTTTCATCGTGGGGTTAGGTTATTTTGTGGAGTTATAAAAGTTTTTGATCCACCTCATTTTCTCCATCACACCATTAAACCTGTGTTTTTGTAAAGCCCTTTGCTCATGGTGAAATCCTTGTCTTCACAAGAGAAGGAAGGACCCCGGGAAACTTTGTAGTGCCCGGGTGTATTGTCACCACCCAAAGTGTAATTAATAACTGCCCATGCTCAAAAGGATATTAATGTCTCTTTTCTATTTTACAATCTCCCAACCCGAACGGGCCCGGGCAATGCTAAAGGCGTAAATGAAAAAAATCATCTCCCCTGGGTTTGCAACATCATACCGGTTCCAAACTCCCCGGGAAAGAACACATATAAAACTTTTTGTGGGAGTTCATAAAGTGGGTTTCCATGGCCGAGCAGGCACACAACCCCAAAGATCACCATGCACAATGCCAACGTCGGCGGAGGGGTGTAAACTTGAGCTTTGGGGACCTGGGCACGGGAAACTGTTCTCTGGAGTGATGAATCACGTTTTCCATTAGCAGTCGACGGATAAATTTGGGGTTTGGGCAGTCCCGGGAGAATCTACTTGCGCATAGCATGACCATCTGTAAATTTGGTGGGGGGGGAAAAAGGGTCTGAGGTGTTTTTCATGGGGGGCTAGGCCCCTTAGTTCAGTAAAGGGGAAACTTAAGAAAGCATACTATGACTTTCAGATGATTTTTTTTCCCAATTTTATGGCAACGGTTTGGGGGAAGGCCCCTTTTCTGTTCAGCAGAAAAACCCCCCGTGCAAAAAGCGAGGCCCTACAAAATTTTTTGGTCGAGATCGGTGTGGAAAAAATTTACGGGCCGCAAAAAACCCCTGACCTAAACCCAGGGGGCACCTTTGGGATGTTTGGGAACGCCGACGCGAGCCAGCCTTATCGCCCAACACAGTGCCGCCTACTAATGCCTTGTGGTGAAGGAAGCAAATCCCCGAGAAAGTTCCAACATCTAGGGGAAAACCCCTTCCAGAAAGTGGAGGCTTTTATAGAACAAAGCAACCAACCCATATTAATGCCAAAATTTTGGATGATTTTCGACGGGCGGTGCCCAAATATTTTTGGTCATGTGGGGGAAATTTGTATGTGTGGGTGCGAAATGAGGTAGTCATTCATTTTATTGATTTTTAAGCACATTTTTACTCCTAAATTTATTTAGGCTTGCCATAACAAAGGGGGAAAATACTTATTGTTTCAAGAATTTCAGCTTTACATTTTTATTAATTGTAAACATTTTTAAAACTAATTCCACTTTGCTTTAAGGGGTATTGTGTGTAGGCCAGGGGCACAACCATGGGAAAAAGTAAAGGGGTTAATCTTTCTAAAGGGACTGTATGTGAGGCATGCTTTGTGAAATTTCAGTTAGAACAGTATCAAGGGACGATAGAAAATATGCAAGGGGGGATATCATAGTGAGGCGGTTGGTAACACTTGGTCCATTCCCGCATAGACACCTTATTTATTGAAACATCAATTGCTTTTAATTAGAAAACCCTCTGATGAAAAGGCCATTTGGGATTTGTGACCCTTTTTTGTTTATACAAGACCATTATTAATTTTTTTAAGGGTGAAACCTAATCTGTCTTTCAACTCTATGTTAATGGAAATATTGCCTCATTTTAGAATAAATTTTACTGTGTTTGATGTGAGGGTGAACGTGAAATGACATTAGCAGTTTTCTAATCTGGACCTTGTTACCCGACACATTTTCATTTATTTAATCCCCTATTTGGAAGAGCTTTGGGGCTTGTGTAAAAGAAAGGGCATCCCGTCTTTCTCTCCCTTTTCCCCCATAAAAGGGCTTTCATATGGGGGAAAAAGAGCAAAAAAGGCCAAACTACGGGAAAAGGATCAATTGGCTCATGCTGGAATACCATATCTTATAAAAGGGAAAAAAGTTTGGTGAAAAGATTAATTTTTCAGAGTTTACGAAAAGGGGACAAGGTGGGACAGGGGCAAGTACAATTTTCCTTAGGGCAGAGCATACCATGTATGGAACTTTAGTGCAGGAAAAAGTGATTTGAAATAGTATTTTCCCAAAACAATTTTATAAATGTGCCCCCTTTCAATTTCCCCGCTCCCTTGGGGGCATGAAAATTTCCTTTTAATTTTCACTAACCAAAGGCCAGGCGTAAAAAAAAACTCCTGAACTAGATCCCCTACATTCTGGTGTTGATGAAATAAAAACTAATGCGGGGAGGTTCTCTTCTGAACGTTCAGCCATCCCTTTAAAAGTGAAGGAGGAGTTTTAAAAGGGAGTGTGCCTTCTTAAAGGCACTTCCAGGTTGGCAACTCCCCCTCACCCCCGAAAAACCCCTTTTGGGGGAAAAAAGAAGCCGACTGCGAGCAGGCCTTTTCGCAAAATCATGCCCGACCTCCTAAACTCTTGGGGCTTGAATGGAAGCAAGTCCCCGCAGCAATTTCCCAAATCTAGTGGAAAGCCTTCCCCCAAGAGGAGACTTTTTAGCAGCAAAGGGGGGGCCCCCCCTTTATATTAATGCCCCGATTTTGGAATGAGATTTCGACGTACAGGGTGTCACATATTTTTGGTATGGAAAGTACTTCGATTGTATTTTTTAAAAGTTTTCCAATTGGGCATTTGGGCAAGTGCGGAAGAATTATAATAAGAATAACTATCCCTCAAAAACAATAGGGTTTTCTTAAAATTTTAGGTCATTTGAAGTCAGTGCAGATAGATCAAACAAACACAGTCTAGGGAAATTTTGATTGATTCAGCAGTATAATCTGTTAAGTAATGTGGGCCCCCGGGGCGCAGTGGTCTAAGGCACTGCATCGCAGTGCTAGCGTCCACTAGAGATCCGGTTCGAAACCCGGTTTTCATAGTGGCCGCACCCCGGGGGACCCCGGGCGGCGCACAATTGGCCCCCGTGCTAGGGGAGGGGAGGGGAAAGGCCGGCAGGGATGTACTCAGTTTTGGGAGAGCATGGCTTTGCAACGCCCAGGGTTTTGGGTTTAATTCCCCCGGGGGGGATGAAAATATAAATAAACAGGGGGGAAAAAAAGTATTTAGTCGCCACCAAAATTTTCAAATTTCCCATTAAAAAGATGAGAGAGGCCTGAATTTTCATCATAGTACACGTCAACTATGAAGACAAATTGGATTTTTTTTTCCCAGAAATTGTCACATTGTAGGGTTTTTTTTGAATTTTTTTGAAATTTGGGGGAAAATAAATTGGGCACTACAAAAAAAGCAAAATTTTGGCTCTCACAGCCTGTAACTTCTTCTTTAAAAGGGGTCCTCGTCCTCCACTCGTTTCCCTTTTTAATGGGACCTGTTTGAAATTTTTATCAAAAAAGACACCCGTCCAAACCCAAAAAAGTCACCCACTCCAAAATCCCTATGGCCAAGACCAAAAAGCTGCAAAGGACACCCGAAAAAAAATTTAGACCTGCACCCGGCTGGGGGAAAGAATTGAATAGGGAAGCAGCTTGGTTTAAGAAATCAAATGTGGGAAACAATTTTTAGGAAAGGAAAACATACAAGCCATGATAAAATTTCCCCCGTCTGGGGGTCCACGCAAGATCTACCCCCTGGGGTCAAAGATCACAGAACGGGGACAAAAAAACCCGAACCACACAGGGGGACCCAGTGAATGCCCGCAGAGAGCGGGACCAAATAAAAAGCCACCATCAGTAACCCCACTACGCCGCCAGGGACTCAAACCCGCAGTGCCCCGACGTGTCCCCTGCTTAAGCCAGACATGTCCCGGCCCGTCTGAAGTTTGCAGGTGCATTTGGGTGATCCCGAAGAGGATTGGGGAAGTCATAGGTCAGATGAAACCCCAAAAAAAGAACTTTTTTGGTAAAAACTCAAAATTTTCGTGTTTGGAGGGCAAAGAATGGAGTTGCATCAAAAAAACACCATACTTTCTGTGAAAATGGGTGGAAACATCAGCTTTGGGGGGTTTTTCTGCAAAGGGCCCGGCGACTGATCCGGTAAAAGGAAAAAAGAATGGGGCCATGTATCGTGAGATTTTGAGTGAAAACCCCCTCCCTCAGCAAGGGGATTTAAAATGAAAAGTGGCTGGGTCTTTTAGCATGACAAAGATCCCAAAAACCCGCCGGGCAACGAAGGGGGTTGTAAAAAGCATTTCAAGGTCCCGTAGTGGCCTAGCCCCGTCTCCAGATCTCAACCCCCAAAAAATCTTTTGGGGGAGGAAAAATCCGTGGCCCGCGACAGCCCAAAATCTCACAAAAAGTAAGTCGCTCTGGGTAAGAGCGTCTGCTAAATTAAAAAATGTGTGGGGCATCATACATCCTCCTTTCCCCCCACAGTATAAAAAGGCCCTTTGCCCCCTTTAGTCAGCTAAGATGATTCCCTTTCATTATTTTACAAGTTTCTTCACCTAGGGCGTTTTGGGGCGCTTTGTGCTGGCTTAGAAAAGTGTGCTTCAACAAGTACATTTTTTGATTGTAGGCATAGAAATAAGGTTAATTCTTTACAGACTAGTCCTGTTGCGGCGCAAATAGACCCTTTTTTTAAAGGTATCAAGAATGTACTTTTTTCATCCTCAATCACAAATGTACAAGTTTAAGACACATTTTTTTCATCTAGGGGGAACAAGGCTTTTTATAACAGGATTCTTTCAAATTTTTTTTTTTATCGTTGGCCGGGAGGGGGGTTTTGTTGCTGTGAAAGATGCTTGACGCCGCGAGGGGTTTGCACAAGCCGTTTTCAACGCCGCAGGCCCCCAAAAAATTGTTCAAGTTCAAGCTTTTTGAAACGAGTTTTTTTTTACAAAATGTCCATCGTAACATTCAATAATCAATTTTAATTTCATTTTTTCTTTCACCATTTATCAAATTTTCAGCTGATCTATTTTTCCCGCCGCACATACTGTAGATAGACATTGGGGCATACGTATGATAGACAGTTGGTGCTACTGTGATGAAAGTTTGGTGCATACGTATGATAGACAGTTGGGATATGTTGATAGACAGTTTGGTCATACTGTATTAGACATTGGTGCATACTGTATGATAGACGTTGGTGATCTGTATGTGACATTTGGGTGCATCTGTATGATAGAAAATTTGGTGCATAGTATGATAGACATTGGGTGCATATGAAAACCAGTGTAAAAGGACTAGTTAGGGGTGCGCACTAATAGTGTTTAAAATCGTGACGTCAACGCTCGAGCCCTTAAAGATTGTTTCCCTTGCTCGCAAGGGCCGCGGTTTGTGGAGCAGGGGAAAGGGTGCTTCGAGGGGACTTTTTTTTTTTTTTTTTTTTTTTGTCGAGTGTGCAAGGGTCCGGGTTCAGCCCAGGTGGGGCGGGGAGAGGGACAAAACAACCTGTTACCAACGTAGATGACAGTCGGTGCATACTTATAAAGCAGTTGGTGATACTGTATGATAGACAGTGGGTGATACTGTAGATAGAAAATTTGGTGCAATGTATGATGACATTTGGTGATACGTATGTAGAATTTGTGCATACTGTATGATAAAAATTTGGTGCATGTATATGAAGACATTTGGTGCATACTGTATGAAGAAAGTTGGGCATACTTATGATAGACAGTTGGTGCATACTGTATGATAGACATTTGGGTGCATACTGTATGATAGACATCGGTCTACTGATGATAGACATTGGTGCCGTAGATGAAGTCGGGCATACTGTATGATAGACATTTGGTGCATACTGTTGAAACGTTGGTGCAACTGTATATAGACAGTGGTGCATACTGTATATAGACAGTTGGGCATACGATGATAGACAGTCGGGGCAACTGTAGATAGACTTTGGTGAACTGTAGGGGGGGGGGGGGACTTTTGGTGCAATGTGATAGACGTCGGGCATACGTAGATAGACAGTTGGTGCATATGTTGATAGACAGTTGGTGCATACTGTATGATGACATTGGGAAACTGTATGAAAAAATTTGGGGGTGGGAGCGCTTTTTTATCCGCGTTTTCTTTGGGGCCCAGCAAAGGTCAAAACGAACGACTAAAATAACAAATACTCTAAAAAACACGATCTCAAGTCGAAAAAATATTTTCAAAAACTATAATAATGTCGCTAAGGAAATGTTTAATCCATCTCTTCCTGATTAAACATAAAATATTATATTTTATGTTTGGGGAGCCCAGCTGAAAACGCAGTACAGTCAGAAATCATGTCTGTACCCTTTAGTGATTTTTTATCCAAAAATAGTTAGTTGACCTTAAAAGAACTGAGTGAGGGAAAGGAATTAGGCAAGAAAAGCAGAACATAGAACGCGAATAAGCATTAAAATGAATTGTATCACTTTTTTTTTGCCTTTATGACCGGGTTAACTCTTAAAAGGGGAAATCCCAAACCAAATACACGGGAGAATGGGTAGGCCTTCTTGCGAGAAAAAAAGGGTTTAAACCACTACCCCTTTAGCAGGTTTTATTTTATTTTTTTTTTGGGGGTTTTCAGCCTCTTTTCGACGATTTCAGTTTTGAATACATTATAATATTTTTTTATTTTTTTGTATTTTGATTTTTTATTTTTGTAAACTGGGCCCCCGTGGGGGCGAACCCACAACCCCCCGGCGTTGCAAACGCCTGCTCTTCAACTGAGCTACATCCCTTTCGGCATTCCCTCCCCCACCCTGGACAACGCTAGGCCAATTTTGCGCCCCCCATGGCTCCCCTCGCGGCCGGCTGCGAAAATCCGGGGGTTTTTTGTCATGAATTTACAATGGGAATCACAAGGTTTGTCTTTTTTTTTTTCCTTGTTTTTCCAATAGCTTTGTACCGGGTCAAACCAAAACTCAGGGTATATTGCAGCAGCAACAGCACAAGCGCTCTCAGCAACCCCTCATTCGTTCTTCAAACAAACAGTGGGTCACAATATTGTACAGAAACATGATCTGAGGGTTCAATTTTCCCAATCGTTTCCGATTCAGAGTGGTGATGATCCCCCTCTGGGATATTTTGGGGGGGACCCCGCGTGTGAGGATGGATGGATGAAATCCTTGAGCTTATTGCTGTAGGTTTAACAGAACCCCCGACCGGGTCCAAATATTTCAAATTTTTCAAAAACTTTAGGGGGCTTAATTGAGCTTGTCGGGCGCACTGGAACCAATTAACAGCCAAAAAAACAAGTGTAAACCCTGCCATTTGGGGTACCCCGGGCGGGCAAAAGCATACTCTATACGTATGTGTGTGGTTGTGTGTTTTTGTGTGTGTGGTGTTTTGGGGTTTGTGGTGTGTGTGTTTTTGTGTGTGGAGATGCAGGCTGGATTGTGTTTTTCTGTCTGTCGGGAATTCTTTTCAGGAACATCCTTATCAAACATTGTTTGATGTCTTTCAGTTAAAAATGCATAATTTTAATTTTTTATCACCTGATCCCCCCCCCACCCAAAAAAAAAAATATTTTTTAATCACAGCTCTTATCATGCATTTTTTTTTTATATCATCATAATGTTTAAAATAAGCAATCAAAAAAAAACACGGGTTTCAATTTAGTCACGACAAAAATACCATTTATATTTTTTTTAATTTACGTCTTTATATTATTTATTATAAAACTCAGGCGCGTCTGATTTTTTGAAAAGAATTAAATTTGTGCTGGGAAGAATAAAATAGTAGGTTCAGAGGTGCTCCGAAATTGCAGGATGAATTTATTTTAATTGTCGAACCCTTTCCTCCCGATGACAAGGCTGTGAGGCTGTGGGGGTGGGTGCACACTGCACTTTCATTTGAAGGAACAAAAAACTAAAAAAGAGCTTGGAGATTTGAAAATTTTTAAATATAATGTAAAATGGGCCCCCCAAAACCTTTGTAAACAAATATTAAAAATGTAATTCTAGCAATAAATGTTATGTTCCTAGGATTAAAACATAGATTAAATGAAAAAGCACAACCACTGGAGCAAATTTTAATTTCCCAAAACCCAACACCAAGGGCCCCGGCCATCCACCCAGGAGGGAAACATTGATTTGAAGGGAATGCCCATTTGATCCTTTTTAATCTATGGGCTACCCAGGGGGAAAAGCAATCCCCATAGCGAAGAGGGGGTTTGGTTTTTAGGGAAAAGCAATCAAACCCAATAAAAAAAAAACGATAAAGCAGGGGAAAGGGTGTAGAGATTTTTTTTTTACCCAGCATTGTCTCTTTAGGAGACACCCAAATCACACCTATTTAAACATGCATGTGGTGTGTGTGTGTGGTGTGTGTGGTGTGTGTCCCTATGCATGCCTGTTGTGGGTGTTTGGGACCCCCTGTTTGTAAAAGCTAGTCACACCTGTGAGTTTTTTTTTAGTGTGCGCCAGAGAGACAGATTGCTCTCCCTGGCCTCTTGGGAACAAGAACCCCGCAGTCAGCAGGACATTCAGGGTTCCTGGTTTTAAAAACCCACACAAGTTTATAACATGTTCACTTTTGGCTCCTCTAACCCCTTTTCCCTGCGACTCAACTCTCACTGCTCCAACCCCAAATCGTTAAAGTACTCCAGTTTTCACACCCCACTTTTTGTCGCAAAAAATCTTTCCCCCTCTGATTGTGTTTTAATTTGGGCATCTCTATCTTTTTGACCATCCCTTACTGTACGCTCTGCTTTTAAAGATTGCTCTCCGATCTACTTTCAAAAACCAAAGGGTCTTTTACAGTCTGTTCCCTTTGGTAATCTCTGGTGAATTTCACTGCACTCGTTTGAACAGGGTTATTCTTTTGCTTTTACCTATTATGTTTTATTGTGACCCCTTTTTGTTTTTCTTTTGCTGTCATGTTTTTTTTTTAAAAATTATGCTGCAAATAACGAAATTTTTATCCTCCCACGGCAGGTTCCCGTGCGGGGGCCGAGGCTGGAAGGATGCTCTGGCTGAGTGTAGTAGCCCCCGCAGGCACTGGAGGCCTTTTGGGGGGAAGGAGGGTGATGGTGTCGGTCATGAAGCTGCCCTGCCTTCTACTGCTCCCCTGGTCCCCTGCTCCGGGGGCCCGGGTCCTTTACTCCTCCTCTCCCCTCGGGACCTCTAGACATGCTCCAACAGAAACCCCCAGGTGTGTGGGGGGGGAGTGGGTGAAGGTGTGTGTGTGGTGGGTTTGTGTTAGTTTTGTTTTTGGGAAAGGGCGTAATGAAAGAAGCAGGGGGGAGACAGATACAAGTAGACATAGACAGGGGGGGTTTCCTGCCATAAACAGGAATAGGATGGGGGCTGCGGGTGTTGGTATCTCCACATAGCTTTACTGATCTCAGATTGATCCCCCATAAGAGTTTGGTTGTTTTTTTGTCAAAACAATCAACACAGAAAAAAAAGAGGGTGTCATAAAAACTGAAAAAAAAAATACATTGGAAGCAGTTTGGCATATAAGTCCAGTAAAGATAGCTTCGGGCCCAATGGGGAATACACTGGAAAAGGGAAAATACCATTGTCGGAGCGATCATGATTGATAACCTTTTAAATTTCATCCGTTTTGAGGCCCCTTTGAACATCCAATAAAATTGTCATCATCAAAAGTCTTTGTGAGGAGGTATTTGTTTTGTTTTTGCTGTACTGTGCTCTACTATACTGCTTTTCTGTACTATGTCTATCCGCTGGTAACAAAAGTGGTCTATGATCTCTTTGGGAAAAGCGTTCCCAGTGATAAAAAACCCCTTACGGGGGGCCAGCTGAACTTTGGGGGGTGTTTTTTTTACTTATTGTCTGATACAGAGGGTGACAGAGAACCCAGACGAGTGGAGTGGATATAAAACCCCTTTGGTATTGAAACTGGCTCAGTGTTTTTGTGCTTTTTGGGATCTTTTTAAGTTAAAATGACTTTTCAGTTATAAACTCATTTTTGGATTTTGGGGCGTAATGAAGAAATATGTTTGAAAACATTTTATTTTTAATTTTGGGAAAACCAATTTTTAGACGTTTTTTTCGAAACAGCGGTTTTTATTTAGGTTGTTAAGGGGGCACCCTCGTTTTTGGAAAGAATAATTATGTTGTTTTTCGAAGAGGAGAAAAAAATGAAAAAACAGGCTGAAAAAAAATAAATTGGAAAATGGCAGCGTAGTAAATTACATTTCACAGATCAATATAATGGATAAAAGAAGAAACACACAAAGCCATGTTTAAATGCCTCTCTTGAGAACCCTAGTAGGAAACGCACAATACCCGAAATTCTTTTTTTGAGTCTTTATTGAATTGCTAGATTTTCCCTTTTGTACCTTACAGACAATAATGAAAAAAAGCAGAGTTCAAAATTCTATAAACCCCTTTTTAAAGGGAAAAAGCATAGAGGGGGGGTGTAATTGTCAAAGGGGAGGCATGGATTCCATACTAAGGAACATTACCATTTTTGTTTGCTTCTGTTGTTTTTCCCATGAAAATAAAAAAAAATAAAAATTACCCAGATGTAAACAAATTTGGGGAAGACTAATATTCTTGTTTTCGACTAACGATTCATGCCACTAGCTATTTTGCTAAACACTAATTAATTTCCCCGTGCCACTCAGTCTGTAAATCCGTGTTAAAACAGGGGTTTTTTTAGTAACATAGTTTCATACCAAAATTTTACGATCATACGTCACTACAGATCACTACGTCTTTAGAACACTTTTCAAGACCTTCCCCGACCTCACCACTTGTCCTATGCTGTTGCTCATGCACTAAGGAGGCCCCGTGATGTTATACTCATTAATCAGACAGTGTAACCAGCCATGGCATTCAGAATGGCCTCTTTTAAAAAAGCTGAGAACGTTCAAAGTGGGGGGGCGTCAAAATAAATCCCCAAAAAATCTCATCTAAATTCAGAGCATCGTTTTGGCTTTATGCCCCCTTGGTGAGGGTGAGGGAGGTGGGGAGGGGGGGGGGAGGGGGGAGAGGGGGGAGGGGGGCTGAGGGGGGGGGGGAGGTGACAGGATGAAAGGTCCCGAGGGGACAAATAATTCAGCGGTTGATCAAGCGGCCACCCCCCTCGCCTTTTCAACACGACCCTCCCAAAAAAGCACATGTTGGGTGGTTCTACACAGGCATGTGAGCAACACCCCTCTATAAAGCATACCAAACCCAAAAATAATTAGTTAATTGTTTAAATACCACTAACCCCTTTTCAATTATGTAACTTATGGGTTTGGGGCTAAAATATAGTTTATTTACTTCAAGATTGTTACAGGTTACTGTGTTTACATTTGAATTATCCCATATACCCACCAAAGCTTAGGCTACAAAGGATGGGGTTTTGGCCAGTTGGGAAACCTCTAGCCCCAAACTCGAATTGATTTGCAGATCTTTATTCCCCTGCTTCAGGGGGGGAAGAACGTTCATATGATGTACAGGAGTAATAATAATCACATGCCGTTTTGGATGATGTTCCCTTTCATCCGTTTCTAGGCTAAGGAAAATAAGCGTTTTAGGGGGCCCCCCAACCAATATTTTAGGAAGTAGTTGTTGTCTCAAATGATGTTAGTTAGGATATGAATCACAAAGGCAAATTTAAAAAAGGGTTGGCACAGCAGTTTTTTGTTTTATTCAGTCATGACAGTCCCAAATTAGCCCATGTCGCTAAATTTGTGATTTCAGTTTAAATTAGTTTCCAGCTATCTAAAAACCCTTTTTTGAATCATGGCCCAAATTTCTGTCTGGCAAGAAGGGAGTGCCAGGGACCCTGACCTTAGGGGGGCCCCCATTGATTTTGTTACAACCCCTTTCCAGATATCATTATGAAAAGGGGAGAAGTCAGGCAAAATGTTTAAATTACAGGAAAATTTCTTTAAAACTGCTACGTTTTTTCTCTGTCCCCTGGCAAAATGAGTAAACCTGCAGAAAAAAGTTTTAAAAAAAACAAAAGTTCTCTCTTCCCCATGTAAAAAAAGTCTAGAATTGCAGAAAAAAGTGTATAAAAACTGCAACATTATCTCTACGAGCCAAGAGGGCCACTAAAATGTTTTGCCTGCGAGGTGGGGGGGCCCCCAACCAAATCACGATTTTTGGGGCCCCCCAAAAAATAGAAACGGCCCTCCCACTTTTCCCCTGGTAGATTTATAATCTAATGGCATTTGAAGGCCATTTATTCTCTCCAGTACTGTATTTCAAATTTTTGCAACCACAGAACACACCTTCTGAAAGGGAAACTATTTCCTACGAAGTGAAACCCAAATTATAATTTATTTTCACGACAGCACTTAATCAAAGCCCCATCCGAGAAAAACTTGATAATTTTTTTGTACTGTATTTTGCATCAGAAAAAACATTTCCATTTTTCAAGGTAGATTTAAATTTTTTTTTCTTTTATTTTGTTGTCCCGCCTGCTTTTTGAAAAACTACCTCGGGTAATAAAAACGGCCTTTCCCGAAAACCCTGGCAGCCTTTTGTTCAGAAATTGACGCTTTTAAACAGAGACTCTAAACAATGGGCAGGCTGCACTCAGTTGAGGGGGCCTGAGAAAGTAAAGCAATTTAATCACTCAAGCTTTTCCCCCAAAGGGTTTTCTCTTTCCCCATCTTCCTCTCCCCCTCTCTCCCCCTTATCTCCCCCTTTCCTCCCCACTTTTCTCTTCCCTCTCCTTTTCTTCCATCTCTCTTCCCCCCCCTTTCTCCCCCCTCCCATCTCTCTCTCCCCCTTTCTCCTCTCCATCTCTCTCCCCCCACTCTCTCTCTCCCCCCCCCATCTCTCTCTCCCTCCCCATCTCCCCCTCCCCCCCATCTCTCTCACTCCCTCCCTTCTCTCTCCCCATCTCTCTCCCTCTCCCTTCCCATCTCTCTCTCTCCCTCTCCTTCTCTCTCCCCATCTCTCTCCATCCCCATCTCTCTCCCTCCTCTCCCTCCCCATCTCTCTCCCTCCTCCTCTCTCTCCATCTCTCTCTCACTCCCTCCCTCCTTCTTCCCTCTCCCCTCCCTCTCTCTCTCTGTGCGACATATTTAATTCTCTCTCTTAAGTGACCTAATGTATTTAAAAAGTTTGACTATGGGTGTGTGAGACGTGTGAAGTGTGTCCTTTTTGTCAAACAAAAACATGTCACAGCATGCTAAACCCTAATTTGAACAGCTAGATTTAATTAATGTTCATGGGGGGTGGTCCAACAGTAGCCTTTCGTACCCAGGGGTTGGCTGAGCCATTTCTTTTGCAGCCACCCTGCTTCTCCGCAAAAAATTACATTGAAATGTGTATTATTCTAGTCTGTTTAAATATCTCTAGTGACGTTCCCAATATTTCTTTTGTCATTGTTATGCCATTCTCAGGATAAGCCGTGGGCTTTAAACAAGGGTATCATTCTGTACGTTTTGTTTATCCCATATGTAACTCTGGTTTTTGTTGTTTTTATCGCACTGCTTTGCTTTACTTGGCCAGGTCGCAGTTGTAAATGAGAACTTGTTTCACTGGGTTACCTGGTTAAATAAAAGGGGAAATAAATAAAATAAAAATTTGTCGTTCTGCTGCTGTGTCTTGAGCAAACGCAAACTCTCTCACATTGACAAGACATGTTAGCGCTTCAATGCCCGTCTATCTGTAAGTGAGTATGATGGAAAATGTATCTGTAACAATACGTTGAGAATAAACTCAGTGTGTTTAGAACTGAGCCCACCTCAATCTAGGGGTTTGTGAGCCCACACAAAGGGGAGTCTTTTCAATCCCCGCAGTTCAAGACTGAGGGCCAACGGTTGCTTGGCAGTAACCATGCAACACCATTCATTTCACCCCTAGGGCTCTATTCTAACAAACCGACGCAATGGGTGGTCACAAATAATTGTGCTATTTTCACAGGCACAATTTTTGGCGCAGTTGCTGGGGTTGGCACAAAAGAGCTGGTTTTGATGAATGAACAAGTTGTG